>JAAGNO010001850.1:39243-60810 GCA_033439905.1 Ceryle rudis
AACGGTCCCAACACTGAGCCCTGAGGAACGCCACTTGTGACCTGCCGCCAGCTGGATTCAATACCATTGGCCACTACCCTCTGAGCCCGTCCATCTAGCCAGTGCTTGATCCAGCAGATCATATTCTCATCCAGGTCATGAGCAGACAGTTTTTCCATTAGAAATCTATGGGGAACAGTGTCAAATGCTTTCCAGAAGTTCAGGTAGACCACATCCACAGCTTTTCCTTCATCCAACAGTTGGGTCATCTTGTCATAGAAGGAGATCGGGTTCGTCAGGCAAGATCTGCCTTTCCTAAACCTATGCTGACTGGGCCTGATCCGCTGGTTGTCCTCTATATGACTTGTAAGAGCACTCAAGATGATCTGCTCCATGACCTTCCCTGGTACCGAGGTAACACTAACAGGTCTATAGTTACCTGATTCCTCCTTTCTGCCTTCCTTGTAGATGGGCATCACATTTGCTAATCTCCTGTCCATTGGGACCTCCCCAGTTAGCCAGGACTTCAGATAAATAATGGAAAGTGGCTTGGCAAGCACATCCACCAGCTCTTTCAGCACCCTTGGGTGTAACCCATTCAGTCCCATAGATTTGTATGCATCCAAATGGCATAGAAGGTCTCTGACCACCTCCTCTAATTTTGATAACCTCACTCTGTTTTCCCTCCCTGTCTCCCAGCTTATGAGGCTGGATGTCCAGGGGATAGCTTGTTCCACTGCTGAAGTAGGCGTTAAGCACCTTAACCTTTTCCTCAACCTTTTGTTACTAAGTTTCCCTCTGCATCCAATAAAGGATGGAGATTTTCCCTAATTCTCCTTTTGTTGTTAATGAATTTATAGAAACATTTTTTATTATCCTTAACAGACGTAGCTAGGTTGAGCTCTAGCTGCACTTTGGCCCTCCTAATCTTCTCCCTGCTTTGCTTTACTACATCTTTATAGTCTACATGAGAGATCTGCCCTCTCTTCCAACAGTCATAGACTCTCCTTTTGTTCTTGAGGTCCAGCCAAAGGTCCCTGTTTAGCCAGGCTGGTCTCTTTCCTCATCTGCTTTTTTTTCAGTAGGTAGGGACAGCCTGCTCCTACGCCTTAAAGACTTCTCTACTGAAGTATGTCCAGCCTTGATGGACTCCTATATCCTTCAGTACATCCTCCCAAGGGACTTTGTCAATCAGTCTCCTGAATATGTCAAAGTTTGCCCTCCGGAAGTCTAAGGTGGCAGTTTTACTAACCCTTCTTCTTGTTTCCCTAAGGATAGAAAACTCAATCATCTCATGATCACTATGCCCTAGACGGCCTCCAACCTTTACCTCCCCTACAAGTTCATCCCTGTTCACAAGGAGCAGGTCCAGGAGGGCACCTTCGCTGGTTGGCTCATTTATCAGCTGCATTAAAAAGTTGTCCTCCACACATTCCAGAAACCTCTTGGATTGTTCCCTCTCTGCTGTGTTGTATTCCCAGCAGATATCTGGGAGGTTAAAGTCCCCCACAAGCACAACAGCAAGTGACTGCAAGATTTCTCTCAACTGCTTATAGAAAGCTTCATCCATTTCACTACTTTGATTGGGGGGGGTCTATAGCAGACTCCCACAACTATATCAGCTTTATTAGCCCTTAACCTAATCCAAACAGACTCAACCCTGTCATCACTATACTTGATTTCTGAGGTCTCATGACATTAACATATAGGGCCACTCTACCACCCCTCCTTCCCTGTCTGTCCCTCCTGAAGAGCTTGTAGCCTTCAACCTTCTCTTAAATTCTACACCAAGCATTTGTCATGGGCCAGCACTGGAGACAGGACATTGAGCCCAGCCCAGATGTAGAACTGACCCAGTTGAAAGTATCCAAACTTATGCTATGCTCTTTGGTTTAGATAAGGATATATAATCATAGAATACTTAATCTACACTTAATTTATTTTAGCCTGGGGAAAATCTACATTATGGCCACACATATTTAAATAAAGATAGTACTTTTCCTCCAGCTTTCAATGCAGCAAATGTTAGGATTTTATTAATATGCTGAGAAATGTATTTGCATTATATTCTGTAAAGTGATCTTAATCTCTGCTAGGGTGAAAGTAATTTAAAAGCTACTGCTTTATAAAATAGTTTTACAGACATTAAAGTAATTAAGTGTCTATAAGAGAGACAGAATTACTCTTATTCTAAAGTCTGAAGCACTTTATAGCTGTATTTCTTAACCAGAATGGTGTTTTAAATCAATTAGATCCTGTTACAATGATCTTTTTACTAAAATACAGGATTTTTTGCATTTCTGTAAAAGCAATTAATAGCAGCCTTTTAAACACACATACACTCTGCATACTGTAAATGTGAATGTGTGAAACATACCACACCTTTATGAAGCATTTTAAAATCATTTAATTGCTGCCATAAATCATTTAAATGAATCTTAGCCTGAGTAATTACTTTTGATTGGTTCAGTGTGTTGTTTTACTTAACACATTGTGTTTTTCTAATTGGCCAAGATTTTAATAACAAATTACAAATGGTTGTGGGGGAGGATGGGTAGTACAACTAGCAGTTTTAATATATGTGGTGTCCTGAACTCAGTTAATTAATCCAAACAGCAGTGTTTGAAATGGCATCTGGTTGATGCAACTGGAAGTGCTTTTATAATCCTAAAATGCTCTTTAACTAATCTACTCAGGCTTCTTAAATATGTATTTTTAATTACTGTTGTTATTTAAAATAAAACACATTTGGTTAAAGAAGTCTGTGGTGACTGGTATCTTCAGGGTATATTCTCCTTACACTTTTTTTCATTTTCATTTGGAATTCTTCCTCTTTGAAGAATTCTGGGGAATGGTGTGATTTAACTTTCTGTCTTAAGTGAAAAGAAAGCTTGTGGCTACAGTGTTCTTGAAGCAGACCAGAGAACTTCCTATGACACTAAGGGCCAGGCTGGACAGGGATGCTGTTCTACTATAACTATGCCATTTTTATTCCTTTTTCAGGTAGTCTCTTCTCAAATAATATCTTCCATAATAATTACTATCTAATGGAAGTAGAGAATCAACTGGTGTGTACAGAAGAGAAACGAATTGGTACTGTGATTCTGGAAACTGGTATATTTTAACAATTCTGGTATAGCTGTTCCAGGTGGATGCTTTTCTATGGAGTAATTCTTCTACTTTGTGGAAAGTTGATTTATCTTGGCATGAAAGATGGGACTTCCAGCATGGGGAAAGCTGGCTATGATAATACTATTTCCACTTAGGATCCTCAGCTAAGACCACTCTGCAAGAAAGAGATACCAATCGCATTAATTTTGGCTCATTGTATAAATTGAGCCCTTGCACACTGGAGAATTAAGAATGGGTCTTTGACCTCCATAAAAGCACAGATAATGGATGAAAGAAAGGATTTATATCCCCTGGAAGTTCCATTTGCCTCTTTTAGAGTCAGATTTGGTTACTGCAGCAAGAGGGTGACAACACATTTTTGAAGATTCCTCCCAGATATCAAATGCCTCTTCCCCATGTACCAGGCTTTCTTACTAGTCCTAGAGACTGTATGATTGTATTTTTCTCAGGAATTAGGATGGTGGGAACACCTAGGGTTTTGTTGCCTTCTAAGCACTGACCGGGAGCATCTGAAGTAGGTATCATTTGTGGTTGTAAGACTTACATTCTCATTATTTCTGTTAGGTAGATGTAAAACAGTGCCTGTAATTGAAACAAACTCAAAAAAACTGTAAGCTACATGTCTCAGGTCTGCTGGCTCTCCAGCTGGGGCAGGACAGACCTCAGCTCATATCATCCAAGCTATCACAGAAACAGGCCAAATTCAGGATGTAAGCAGCAGCCCCAGCATAGGTATGTCCTGAAGCAGTACAACTTGCTGGAAATGTTCCTTAATTGCTTCGGTTTTTAAATCCCTGATGTATTTTAAAAAAGGAAATAAATTAAAAAGAAGAGTGTTCACACTGCATAAAATTAATTCAAAATAAAATTTAAGAAGTAAAATAGAAATTTGAAGCTCACGATCCTCTTTCCTACTCCCAGCTTTGAAAAGAGTGTATAATGTTATTTCTGATTCAAATTAATTTCTTTGAAAAATTGATAAAACTCCACAGAATATTCTAGACAAAAATCTCTCAGCAAAAAGAATGCCCGTTTTCAACAGGGAGTGGCCAGAAATCAAGGCATCAGTCTTTGTGTTACAGCTTTAGCCTTGCTTTCCATTTGTTATTTTCTACCCAACAGCAGACTTTAGATAAATCATGTAGGACTTTAGTGGTATATAAGATGCTGAGGGGAACTTCAAAAAATATCTTGGGAAATATGAATAGATAAGTACTAAAATATTTTTTAAATTAGTCCTTATGTTCCCATTGTCTTCAATTATACTTCAGAAGTTTGCTCTAAAAATAGATGAAATCAAGATCATCACATGTTCACTCACTATCCCAGTGGGTATCACCATAAATGTCACATAGCAGTGGGTACCATAAACACCATATCTAGTGTGGGATCTTATTCTTAGGTGAACCTCTTCACACCTTGTCCGATTACAGGTTGTTCTTTTAGAGAGAAGAAACACCTGATACTTGAAAATCCATCCGTCTCTACTTACATAATTCTGCTGTCCCTACCTGCATAGTCATAAGGCAAAAAGGAGTCCCCCCCGAGGAACCCTGGGTGGAGATATATCCTTCCAGTCCATGTCATGATGTTTATTTTTAGATGCTAATGAATATGACAGAGTTTCAGAGTAAGGATGTTTCTCTCCACCCGCAATTCTCCCAGGGCCTGGTTATTTGTAAGTTTCTCAGAAAAGACTGTGATCTCATACAACAGGGCTATCCAGAACAGGGACTTCAGTCTGAGTGGAAGACTTAGCTCAGGATTTTCTGTTTTTTCTTAATTTACAGTCAGCTGGTCTGTGTTACTCAACAAGGTTTGTGTGTGTGAGTTGTTAGACTCTTGTTCCTATTTTGTTGCTCTGTACTGTACTGTAATTTGTTGCAATAGTAATAGGCTAATGTTGGAATTACGGACTTCTTAATTTTAATTTATTTTCATGGCAATAGCTCTGGTGACTTTTTAATTTAAAAAGCCAATACAAATTATAATGAAAATAATGAGTAATTTAGGGGAATCGGTGCAAACAGATCAGTTAAACATCAAGTTAATGTCACAGATAAAACAGCAACCAGATACTGAGTAACATCTCCAGGTTGGAAAGCACATGAAAAAAATAATCTCTATGTGTGTGAAAACAGGCAATTCAGCACCCTCAGCTTTCACAAAACTAAAACATTGGGCAATATAACGTGGGATTGGGCCCACACTCCCTTCTTCTCATCCTTCCAGGATCCCTTTCTTGTTGGAAATGCAACACTGTGATGATAGCAAGAGTAGCAAGAAACAGACAAAAGAGCTGCTCTGAAAAAAAAAAAAGGTAACATGGGAAATTCTTCAACTCCTGCACATATATTTCAACTTCCATTCAAAAAAAGATGTGTATAAGTACTTGGTTTTATGTACTTGGTCACAAGTGTTTGCTCAGTCCATGAGACCTGCGTTATAACTGCAGTAGGCTGCCTGAAGCCATCTCTTTCCATTGATTGTATAGGGAGCCAAAATTTATCATTTCTGAATAGTGGGTCAAATCCCTCACACACCTGAACAGAGGGATAAGAGTCACTGCACCAGCCAGCCACAGATTTACCTGCCCTATGTGCCAGCCACCGGCTTTTGAAGATTCAGTTAGCACAAGATGAATCACTGAGTGAGTTAAATTTAACTTTTGACTGTGAGTTACTTCTTTCTGTGAAAGGCCATATCAAACCAACTTGTTTTTTCAAACCTTAGGAGACATGCATTTGATAATGTATTTGAGAGTATACACTTGATTCAATAGGCTAGCTTTGGTTTATCTCTAATATGTTAAAAGTCTGGAATCTCCAAGAGGGCTTTTACCTTTTTTATTTGATTAATGCTAATTATTTTATTCTCTGTGAGTTCTTGTCCCATTGTCTTTTCCTCGACTGAGAATCTTCCATTAAGATTGTAAATGATGGGACTAATGTATTCTGTACTTGAGGGGCTCATGTTCTTTCTGTAGAATGGTTTTCTGCAAACAGATGATTAAAGCACTCTATGTCAGTACCCTTCTCTCCTCTCCCATCTTTCATGTTCTGTCTCTTCATGTTCATATAAAATATGAATAAACAAATGGTTTCTCAGCTGAACATGTCTTCCAGTATTCTATGGATGTTGACATTCATAACACACTACATCACTTGATTAAAAAAGTATCAACTAAAATAAACAGTGTAAGTGGTACATTCAAACTATCTATCTGAAACAGTATTTTCTGAGTAGAAATACTTTGTGCAAAACTGATCGTTTCAAGACATGAAACACTTAGATCACATTGTAAGACAATCGTGCATTAAAACATAGGACTGCAAGTACTTTGTAGACTTAACAAATTACTAATGTTATATACAAATATCAGTTCTTCTACCTCAAAAATGTAAACAAATATAAGGTGCCAGAGGCAGTTTTCTCCCAGCACATGATAATACTGCACACAGGTTTGGGGAAGAAATTAAAAATAACATTGAATTTAAACAGCCAAGGGAATTTAGGTAGGCAGAACGTAATTACCCGAGCTGGAATTTGGCCAAGACACTGGGGCTAACACTCTTTTCCTTTTGAAAAGTGCCAGGAGATCTTTAATGAGAACAAGTACCCAGGGATCTCTAATGAGAACAAGGTCAAGACCTTCATTTGATATCTCAGCTGAAACATAGCAATCTCAGCAGCACCATACTACCTAACACACGGCTGGGGCATAAGTTCAGATCTGACTCAGGAAGAGTGACACCAATAGCATCACTATCACCTTCTTCTTTCATACCTTGCTCTCCACGGTTTTCTCCTACTCTACAGCTTAGCACAGCACTGTTTGCAGAACACAGGAAGACTGGCATTTCTTTTTAAATGTATTTGGCTCAGCCATCATTGTCCCATTTGGTATTTTCTGCTGGGTAAATCTGTCAATGGGAACTGGCTGACTATGAATGGTGAGCTAGCCAAGGACACTAAAGTGGAGTCTACTCTTGACATAAGAGAACATAATTATGATCAGAAACACAAAAGCGGAAAGTGTACCATTCTGCATTTTTAACCACTTGCATTTGTTAGTAAAAGACCTTTAAATAGTTTTGAAATGATGGTTTTAGATTGTCAGAAAAGTCTTTTCTATTTAAGTGAAACACTTTAATGTGTATTTTGCCAGTCCAAATACTGTCTTTCTAACCTCTCCAATTCTTTGGGTTATAAAGTTGAGAATTTGGCTATTACTGTTACCATTGCAATGGTTCAGGTATGACATATTAGTCTATTTACGTATTGTGATATAGTCATTTCCAAGACAGCCACAAGAAATCAAAGGAAAGGGGAAAAGTGAGCATAATTTTCAAATGCTACTGAATTAAACCCCCACATGTTAATAAATAGTCCAGCTTTCAGAGTCACTGAGCGCACTCAGATTCTATTTATTTCTGTTTTTTCCCACTCATGGCACATGATCACATGCTAAAAATGTGCTTGGCAGGATTAGGCCCCAAGCCGAAACAAACTAATTTAAAGACACTTCAATAGTATTTGCAAGGGCAGCAAATATAATCACAGGCACTTGCTCTCTTATTTATATTCTTTTTATTCCTACTAGGTCAACAATGAAAACAGCTGGTCCCATACGGTCCATGGCTTGCACAGCCAGAGAACACTGTCCTGGTTTGGTAGATCAAGATACAAAAAACTGCAGTTACAGGTGGCACAGTGTGTCCTTACCTTCAAAACACTACAGGTACCACCACAAGAAAGGTTTAATTGAGCTTGTTAAACTATCCTTTTTCCTACAATTTTCTGCTTACCATCTACAAGCCTGTGAGCTGATCCTCAAAATAACACCAAAGAAAAGTATCCCCGATGTTTCTGCACCGAGTGGGAAGATAGCTCCCCAGTTGGACAAGCCACACTGTTCCTACACTCTGCAGAGCTCACAATTGCATCAGTCTGTTGATGGACTTAATGCACTGTAGTCTAATAGCTTACTTCAGCTTTGACTTCTTTCTATGCCTAGTGGGTCCTAAAGATCCTATTTCTGCATTATCTAAATTACACGCTATCTTCCTGCAGAAAAATTTCTTTGTCCATAGGATCTTCCTTTAAGAAAAAAATACAAAGCCATGAAGAATCAGGAAATGTTAGTCAGACACAACTTTCTTGGCATAACAGGATGATTCTGAGTAACGTGCATCAGGAACACAATTTGTGCAGCATGTATGGTACTCAGGCTAAACACTTGGTTTGACAGAGGAACCTGAAAGACACAATAATTTGTCTCAAAGGTCTCATTTGCTATGATATTTGCAATTATTGTCTTTTATATGACACCTTAATAACAATGACATACCTCATCCTACCTGGTAAAGAGCAATTAGAAATTGTTTTGAAAACCCATCATTCCAGAGGCTTCAACATGAAAGGATTCAAGTGGGATCCACCAGACACAGAAATTGCACAGTATGGTAAGGAGCTGGCAATGACATGGGGACAAGTAGACATGGGAGAGACCACACAGTCACATCACCACCACCTGACTTCACCTGACTACAAAAGACGCCACCACATGCCAGATGGTTGGAGTGGAAAGCAGTTCAGCCTCCCTCCCTCAACTTTTCCCCATGTAAATCTGCCCCAGCATGAACAAGGTCCTTTCTCCAAAGTCCAAGAGGCAGTTCACTGCTTCAACATCTCTATGTTCACAACATTCAACCTTTTTCCATGCTGCACTGTGTAGCCAGAGAGACACTGTGTATATTATATTCAGCTCGTAAAGAGCATGAAACTCTTGGCCAGGACAGCACCCAAATTTAACTGAGAGAACCTGACAGTGACTGGACAAGTACTTGCATACCCAAACTGTTACAGCTGACTTCATTAACAGTGTCAGACATCCTCATTTGCAAGACATCTCTCAGACAGCCATTTATATTCACAGCTTGCCCCTGAGTAGGTTTAGATAGACAGATAGTAGATTACATACATAAGTGTATATCTGTACTTTTCAAACACATGTGAAAGTTAAACCTGAAAATGTTAAGAGCTCTAGTTTGAAGAAGCTATGAAAAACCCAAGAAAGTCAAGAGTAATGAGGGAGCTAAAACACCTGCCAAAGTAGGGAGATTAAGAAATCTAGAAAGAGATTCTCCTAGATCTGTGGAAAAAGAGGAAGAAAATCCATAGTGTTACCTACATGAGACCACCCCCTTCATTGGGCTGAGTTACACCAGTTACAGATAATTGCTTGACCAAGAATATTCAGAACACAGGAAGGTCCTGTGTCATGCCAAACCCATGTACTGCTAAGCAGGAGGACACTTCATCACTGCTCATTCCCCCAGCTGCTCTTTCAGCAAGGTGATGGGATGAAACCTGCCTTTCAGCTCATCAACTTGCTGTGGTCATTTGCCATGATTCCTTTGCTTGTGCCTAACATCTCTCTCACTCAGGTTTTACATAGGTCCAAGTTGATTTAGTGCTCAAGACTAGAGGCAGTAAACCAGCATGGCCAGGATCTCAGAACATACCAAAGATGATGGAAATATCTAACAATCAGTTAGCCACTACTAATAAAACTCTATCTTCAGTGTCACTTGTCTCTCCTGAACACTAACCAGATAAGCAACAAGGAACTTTCAAACTATGGCAGACCAGGGCACTGTACAGACAGCTGCCAGTGTGTCCAGCCCTGGCCTTTGTTCAGAGAAGGGATTTACCTGAGTTCACATTCATCATCATATTGACTTCACCTCATAGCAAGGTCTTTTACAACTTTTGTACAAGCTGGCTGACCAGAGATAAGAATGAAATGTGCATATTTTTACTTGCCCTTTTATACACAAGATTAGTGATCAACAAGTTTGCTAATAATTTCTTACTATAATTTCTTGGATCTGCAAAATTAGGCGTCAAGTCCCATAAGAACAAGATGCAATAGCCTATTGCTGAGAAGAGAAGATGACAAAGCTAACATCCCAGAGCCTTCTAAAAGGTTTGGTTGTGGTAATTTACAAAGGGTTAAAGGAAAAGAGAGTCTGTATTTTATGAGCATTGCCTCACCCATTCTTTGTTAAGATACTGAGTAAGCCTCAATATGATAGAAAAGAAACTGAAGAGGTCTTTGCTTGGCAGTGGGTCAAGAACAGCTGTGAAAATAAATGATGACTAGAGAGAGAGACAGAAAATATATGAGGTACCAGTACGCCTTACCATACTTTTAAATTTATGCTGCAGATGGTGGAGTGTTTTCAAATCTCAGCACTCTGAAATAACTAACCTGGCAGGTGCACACCTGGTGGACTTCTAAGGGGAGAGAACCAACCATTATTATCATAGATGATCCAGTTGTTAAAACTGAAAAATTGCATGGCCATGCAGTTCTTAGTGGTTTGGGTTTTTGTTTTTTCTCTAACTGCATGTCAAATCTACATACCAAACCAGAGGCAGAGATTAAAGCCTGCATGAGAATTTCTAGACACAAACAAATTCCTGGCCATTTTCACACACATTTCATGTGAATACACATTTGTGAGTATCTGGAGTTAATGGGAAATTAGAGCATTCCAAGCATTTTTAATATTTTTGTTTAGTTGGTTTATTTCACTTTTTTTGGTGTACTATTCTCACAAGTACTGATAACACGAAGGAGACTCTACCTCCAGTTAAAAAAAAAAAAAAGAAATATCCCTCATCCAATGTGATTCTTTTCAACATCTGCCTCTTTTCTTTCATAGAAAGCATGCATGAATAATCAGACCACAGTGCTGCTGTTAATTGTAAAAATCATTAGTAAACTTCCAGGTGCTGTTTACTATATAACCATTGTAATTTTCTATCCTAAAATCAGCATCTCACCAAAACCATTGTCTGCCCTGGGGCATAGGGATTGTGCAGCTTTTACACTGTCAAAGGCAGTTGCAACCCCATTTGCTAGCAATGAAAGAAATGGATCCACACCTGCAGCGTTTGAGGCAATAATTCCTAATATTAGCCAGACCTCATGAGGAGAGGGCTGTTTTGCCAATCCTTTATGATTCAACACTTTGCAATCCATTTGAAATCATTTAAATATTCTTTTATTTTGTTACTTCTACCCCATCTTTCTTTTTCCCTCCATTTCTCCCTCCTCCTGAAACAGACCTATGAATAAGAGTTATGCACTATACTGTACCATACCTATGCAGCTAAAGAAACTGAATTAAAACCCACCTCTAATTTTAGAGTATAAATTATTGGACCTATCCAAGAAAAGGGTGAGAGATATTCTACAATACAGTATGACTAAGTACAGATGAAATCCAAATCTCTCTTGGAAACAACACCTGGTTTCTACCCTCAAAAAAAAGTTATGTCAAAGTCAGAATTGAATCTCTGGCCTAGAACAAACTGTATTTCCTAAGCCAAACTACAGATAGAAAGACCTCAGCTGGTTCAGATCAGAGTATTTTCCCTGACTTCAAGAGGGCTGCACCTGTTTGCACCTACCTGGGCTCTGCCATTCTGTATTTTCAGCTCTAGCATACCAACCTTACACAAGTCTCTGGCCCTCTCAAAAATACTTTGGAATTGACAGTATTATCTGTGTGTCTGAAATGCCTCCTGAAGTCCCATCTTCAGTTTCCCCAAGAGACCCTGCTCAGAACAATTCATTCAAAGAGAATTCAAACTGTCTCAATCATGATGTGGTTTATGAAAAACTTTAAACGATGCTGGCTGCCAATCCAGAATTTGCTGGAGACTTAATAGAGTGAACTTCATTTTCATCATCATATACACAGCATTACTAGGCTAAAATTAATGCTAAAACAACCATGACAGTTATTTTTGATATAGCATACTCCTAGCTGGATTAGCTCCAAGTAGCTGTTCCTAAATACAAATTTATGACTTGTAGCACAGACAAAAGGAGAAGAGCCACCTGAATACACTTAATTAGACGCGGCATAAAAATAATGTGACTTAGAAAACCCCTTTTTGTGTGAGCTGGTTTGGAAGCCAGTGAAACTGCTGGAAGGCAATAAAGGGGACTGAGAAAAGAAAACCAGAGTTTTTCAGCCACAGTAAGAGGGGAGGAGGGCAATAAGAAATGGATGTGTTGTTGGGGCTTCATTCAGTATAGTGTGCTTTTAAAACAGCACTGTTCAGCAAAACATTTACGTATTTATTCAGTGGCTAATGCTTGATTAAGATCAAATCACTGGCACGTAAATCCTGCCAGACTTAAGGACTGACACACTCTGAAGTGCTTTATTGAACTGTGGCCCAAGCAATACTGACTCAATTAGGAAGCAATTTCAAAAACTCTAAAATATATCAATGTCTTTGTAACAGATTGAATTGTCTTCCATAACAAAGAAAGTTCTGCATTTTCATCGAAGAAACAATAAATTGTTTGGCAACATTTTCATCATGAATAGACATTTTCTAAGACATTTGGTCTTGCCTTTCAAGAATTTATCCATATAAACTTTCTTCTCATAACAAGGAGAACTAATCATATAAATATGTTCTTTGAAAGTACACTTTAATTTCTTAGAAAGATTTTTTTTTATAATATATTATGTAAAGGATATGACTAAAATGAGCTAGCTGGGGAAGAGTCACCCACATCAATGAAGACAGTATTTCCACACTTCTCTGTGTTGACCTACTCCTACATTAGGAATTTTGCTTGTAACCTGAAGCCTTCACAGGACACTTTGTAAATTCTAAGAGTCAGAGTTGATTTAGTGTTGTTAAACAGATAGACATCCTGAATCATCTTAAGGGAAAGACCAAATATTTGTAAGTATTTGTCCTTACATTTACCTTCTGCTCAATGATAAAATGCCTTGAAACATAGGCTGAACTCACTTAAGAAACCCTAAGATCCCTGTGCATCTGGGAAGGCTTTAATCTGGCTTCTCAAACTGTTAGTCTGATTCTAAGTACTTTGAAGTAAATGAAAAAAACTTTAATAGACACCAATAGGTTTGATTCAGGGCCACCGGGTCTTCAATCTTTTTTTTTTTTTTTTTTTTTTTCTGGAACAGACTGGCTATTGTGCTCTCACCTTTAATATTGACTGTCTTTTGCATCACTAGAAATTTATTTTAAAACTGCTTCATAAATAATCTGGTATTTACAACAAGTAATATACAATATCATTTCCCTCCTTGGCTTCCACGTAGCATTGTTCCAGATACTCTACTGGAAGTTTTTAGTGGGTTTAATTTTCATAACTCTATGAAGTTTGTTCCAAGATTTCCAGGTGTGTCTGATCACTGAGTTATTTGTCTTTAAATCTTTCCGGGTGAATTCTTGGTAGGTGCCAACCTTGCATGTGTCTGTTAATTGATGCTCTGTTTTCACCCATGGCAATTGCACTTCATCAGCCTGCCAGACTCTGAAAGCTTGAGCCAAATTAAAAGCCCACTGCTAGAGCTTTACATTTCATAATTTTAAACCTCCATATTTAAGGTTGGCAAAATGTTTTGTACTTCCCATCTTCAGCCTATGCTTTGAAGAAAGAAAATACATACAGCCTTAGTCACTTGCATATAAGCTGTGCCAAAGCAGTCTTGGAAATGCACAATTCATTTGTGGAGCTGAGATGATTTGAAATGTGAACTTGAACAGATCCTGGTGTCTGAGATCTTTTTTATATTCTGATTTATGTTTACAAGTCTTACAACTTTCAAAGTTTCTTTCTGAAAGTATTTTCCTGTCTTCCATGCATTAAAAGGAGCTAAAGGGGTCATATACTATGCTTGAAAGAGTTTTGATTTCAGACCACTTTATGTGGTAGCTTGATACCTGAGTGAAATCAAATACCACTTTCAGATAGCCCAAATGTATGCAAGTATATGGTCACATCTGCTCCATCCAGCAAAGCTAGCTGCCTTCATGAGATCCTCTTTTGGTTTAGGCCTCTTTTGCTGTACCAAATTCTTTAGATTTCTGTATAATTATGAAGTTACTTTATCTAAAAGACAGCACAAGTCTACCTTAATATGCACGGAAAAATATCTTGACCCAATTCAACACTGACTTGATTTTATTCCTATATAGATAAAAGCTCAGGGAAACTGCATATATTTGCTTGTGTCTTTTAGCCTTCATCATTCAGATGTCACTTTTGCTAATCTTGGAAAAGGTCTCTGTCTGTTAGTCTGTGTGGGTGGTACAGGGATATAAATATTACCACTAATAATATATTCATTATACTTCTTCATCACAGATAATTTAAGCAATCATCCAATAAAAATCTGTCAGGGCCCCAAGGACACTAGTACTATCTCTGCCCAGCCCGTCTGAGACCTCACCCCATCATGCCCATTGTTCAGGACCTCATTGCAGGCACCCTGGGGCCACCAGTCCCTGCCCCCAGCAATGTCAGTCCCCAGCCCATCTCCTTTTGCTCCTGGCTGGAGCCCCTGGCTGTGACCTGGCCTCAGTTCATCACCTGCTGTGCTGAGGTCTGTTGATGGATGCCATTACCAGCCCTGCAGGCCTGTGTCCTTTGGGTGAGGGTGAACATTTCTGCAAATGGTTGAATGTCAGTTTTAAGACTAAACTGTGTAAGGACAGAAGAATATTAATTTTTGACCTTACAAAAACAGCAATGACCTGATTCAGCCCACGTCATGAGACCTGAAGAACATCCTGAAGAAACTGGTAACATTAGACTCCCATTTAAGACAACTCCAAAAAGCACTTCTTAGAGCAACCAAACTGGTTTTCCAAAGAGACTGGATTTTGCAGGAGAAAAACTGTCCCTCCATAAAATAGCCACTACCATAACTGCAGCTCACTGCAGAAAGCAAGTGGAGACTCCCAAAGAGAGTTTTGTGGTGATCCCTCCACACTTTGCTAGCTTTCTCAGAGCACTGCTTAGGTGGACTTTCATTAGAGGCACAGAGAGACAGCTGCCAGTTTTCACTGTCTCTTCTGAGATATGAACCAGAGGCTGTCAAATAAGGTATGAGGAGAGCAATTGAGGAAGAACAGCAGCCATCAGTGTGTGGCTGCCCTGTGAAACTCCTCTTGGCATAAATGTGTTCTATTGTAGGCTGCAGATTGCAGCTGTAGACTGTTAGACTGAAATGCAGTGACTCTGGAACCCATGGGGACCCGTCCCCTCCATGTCCCCAGGTCCAGTCAGTGGCTGGGCACACAGACACATGGCCAACCACATCATTCAGCACAGAGAACAGTGCCTTTACAAAACGCATGCAAGCACACACTCTACTCAACAAACATGAACAGCACTGAGGCTCATTTCTGTTCTTCCTCTCTAGCTATCAGAATTGAAATCCACCGGTGGAGTATATACACACACACTTCGGATCTTGCCAATAGTTGTTCTTAGACAGACACTGGTGCTTGGACCTGTAAGCCTCTTAGGTTGACAGCCTCTCACTCCAGTTGCTGGCACTGAGACCTCTCCTACCCACTAGCCAGTCCAACTGGAATTTTGATTGCTGTTGCACTCACAAGCTTAAAATACAGAGTGCACCCACACAGAGTATAGTTATAAACATGATTTAATAAGGTTATATGATAGACTCTAGAGAGCTGAAGACTCAGTCAGAGAAGTATACTGACCAGCCACCCCTTTACCCTCAATCAGCCCCTTTTATCCCTTCTATCTTCTATTTTCCCATGCTTGTTGGTTTCCAATCCACCTTAATCTTTCCCTTTCCCCAGTTTTGGTCCTTCCTCTAACCAATGCACAATAAATCTTGTAATCCACTTAAAACATCCTGTTATGTTTTGAACAAAACAAAAATTCTCTTCCCTCTGCAACCCATAATACTATAGTCCTTTACTATACTCCTATAAGTCTATACTCCTTTAGGCAATGACCCTCTTCAGAATGCATGGCATTGCAAGGAGACAGTGTCTCTTACTGGCTCAGCTCAGCATTTTCTGCTGTGTTTCACACCAGGGACAATGGTCTCACCATTCTGCTTGCATGGTGTCAGGAACAGCTAAAGTTTACATACATTCAAAGGAGGAATGGCTGAACTAATGGAGAATAAATTCATTGGAGATTAGCATATATAGCCAGCTCAGAAAGTCCCTGAGCTGCAAGTGATTGAAGGCTAGGAGAATACTAAAAGGATGTATCATATATACTTGTTTTGCTATAAAGTCTTCCCTTGACAGCTGCTTTTGGTTACTGTCCTAAACAAGGCACTGGGGAGATGAATCTTCAGTCTTTTCCAGGATGACTGTTCTTACAAAGCACCACTCCAGCCTTAAGGGCAGTGCAGATCTGTCCCCTCTGACACAAAGGAAAGACTTGGCTGCCTTTGTAATGAGCATTCATCTCTGTCGTGTCTTTCTCTACTTTAGTCCTGTTTCATGAGAAAATGTCTAGCCCAAATGAAATTACAGAATGGTAGAAAGAAGGAAGGTCTCATTCATCACAGGAAGATACTGGCAAAAGCAAGGAGGAACGGTAAGTCAGAGGGCAGGTAAGAAGCATATAAACTAATTTGGGGAACATTTTTCATGTAGCAGATTTAAGACTAAGCAGTCCAAGCTCTCATTTTTGTGAATTAAAATATAAGACTGGTCCTCTAGCACATTATTTGCCGTTTTGAAAAATTTATTTTAGCCTTCTTTTACCTGAGGACAGACCAAGACAATATACAAAAAAAAGGCAGAGCAGATCAGGGAAGGTGAGTTACTCTGCAGCCTCTATATCTTTTATCACAAGCTGTTTCTTCATTTAACATCTCCACTGTGCCTTTCTCATAAAGCATTATGTTTTTGCTCTGTATTAAAACTGAACTATTTGCTGTTTAATGTGAGGGGGTTTTATACAGATTATTTAAGGCACAATTTCTGTTTATGGTCCCAGGGTATATTCTAATCACCTTTGTTTACCTCATATTCCTTTCCTAATTAACTGACAACCTATTAGCATACACTTTTTTTTTATCCCAGGAGTATTAATTATACATAATTTATATCATAAGCATTTATTCCTTATCAGTTGGCTGAATAAAACATTTACCTGTTTATAGCTACTTGATGTTAACACTTTTATACAAAAAACTCACCTGAGACTTCCAATCAAATTATCAGATTTTTAATTTTCTATTACATAATGATACTGTATTAGTCATTGTAGTATTTTATTCCACTCTAGGCTAAACAATCATTTAGTGGAGCAGTGTTGGCAGCATTAATTAACCAATGATACATGCTCAGTTGAACAATAAGCTGCAAATAATAAAAATGCAAGATCAGATAATGTATAGACCTTCTGTTTTAATTGCATGCTGGAGAGCAGTACTAAACCTTGCCCTCAACCATACATGTGTAGCCTCAGTGAGTGCTGTGCATTTAAAGGTGGGCTCTGGCCAACAAGGAAGGACTGAACATTGTCACTCTCGGGCTGTGAAGTTCATCGCACGGATTTTACCTTTGCCCACTAACACTTAACCATTTCTGAATGCAAGGTGCAGAGGAACCAGGTGGAAAAAGGGGCTACTCTATCACTTCAAGAAAAGAAGTTGACAAAGATACCAAGGCAATGAGCTTTACATAATGCCACCAGGAAAAAAAAAAAAAAGAAAATGCAGACAGTCGCTCGGCAAAGTAAGGTTGATGGCCTTAGCTTAACACACTGTGTTCTTATTGGACTGGTGTCAGTTAGTTTATCCCAAGCCCTATGGTTTTCCCATTTGCCTCTTTTTTGAGCCTCTCACCCCTCATCCTTTTATTTTCTTCTGAGTGTTTGAGGTTTTTTATAATCCTTCTGTGGCTTTCTGAGCTACTTCATGTTATTCACCTTCCATCATTATTTTTGTAAAGTATCTTTTTTTTCCATTTATTTTCCATCCCCCTCTTACTCCTGTGGCACTGTGACTTTTCACCCTTAGTCTTCAATATGTTTCTCAATGCATCTCCTGGTTCTTTCTCCCCTTCTCTTTGTTTCTGTTCTTCTTTCATATCACTGTCCATATACTCCCCTCTCCCGCACCATAGTTCTCTATTTACTTAGCTCTTACTTCATTTGCTATTCATTATTCCCCTGTTCTTTGTTGAGCCATTGTGCTTTAGAGCTCTGGCCACGGATCAGGCTCCATTGTACCAGGCACTATAGAGACACAAAGAAAATCATGTGCCTCTGACCCAAGCAGCCAGATACAAGAGAAGAAACTAGAGGAGATGATTGCTACATCAAAAGAAAACCTTCTCCTTTCACCCCTGCATATAGATTGTTCAATTTACTTTAGAAGGAGGAGAATAAGGACAGTGTTGTTAAACAAAAGCCAGGGTTGGAAGCAGATGAGGGTGGGGTTATTTTTGGGAGGGGGGGGGAGTAAGAGAACAACACAGAAGAAAAGCTGAAAAATGTAGGCCAGAAATTTTCATGGTGGGAGATCTTTAAAGGCAAGAAGCACATAGGAGGACTTTGAAAAGACCATACCACATGCATGACACACAGTTAAAATGAGAAATACAGCAACTCATAATGATCCGTTCTGTCTTGGAGTCAGCATTCATCTGACCAACACAGACATCTAAAATCTGAGTTAGTTTATTGATTCCTTCTGTAGTTGACCAACAAAGGGAGTTTCTGAACTGTAATTCACCACTAAAGTAAATGTCTAAAATAGCCAAGTTTGACTGCATCTTTAAAATGCATCAACTTTTCCCTTTTGACTGAAGGTGAGCCTGACTCTGTGGAAATTTAAAGCTAGGCAAAAGAGATTCTGCAGGAATGTCCATTCTTGATAATAAAACAGACCTGAGTCCTATTTTTGTCCTCTGTGAGCCCAGCAGCAGAAAACCAAGGCATTGCTGGGCGACTCAGGTGCTGGAGGCCTGTGGGAGCCCTCTGACCATGCACATAATCCGGTCTAACAGCAGCTCAGGGCTCTGCTGTGATTTTCTCCTCCTCTGTCAGGCACGATGGTGACTCTGTGTTCCCAGAAGTCAGGCCAGATCAAGAGGCCCATGTATCTTTTTTATCTTGTCTTAAATCTCAGTGCTTTCTTTTGCAACATACAACATTTGCTAATTTGGAGTCTTCTACCCTGATGTGTCTGGCCTCTTGATTAAGAATATTATTTTTAATTTGATTGTAACTTCACACAGTGCTCCAAACATAACCTCCATAAACCTCTAGGCTTGTCAGGAGTAGGACTATCCTGGTATTACAAGACGTTGTTTGGTTTTTGTTAACAGGATCCAATACCATCAGTGTGTGACACTTCTATGTGAAGCCCTTAGCTGTAACAAGCTGAAGACCTTGGAACATCCTTCTCCTGACCACTTCTACAACACTTTTTTGTTGTTGTTTTTAACACCAGTTTGCTTTTTCCCTTAGTACCAGTTTTCTAATGACAAAATCAAGCAGTCAGTCTACCTCCTGGCCACTAGTGACTGGTGGTGGAAAATTTAAACAGTGTTTAGAGCAAGACAGTTTCTTTACTTCTACAGATTCATTGAAGAATCTGATCCCCAGTGTGCCAGATATCTTTGGGAGTGACTGAAGTGCTCCTTGTAGAAGGTGTTTGGCTTGTTACAAGCAGTCTGCACTGGCAAAATCTTTTCCATTCCACAAATATTGAAGAGATTCAACAGTTTGTCTGAATCAAATTCTCCTGTCTGTATTCAGTACTGAGACAACTGGTGAATGAGATAAGGGAGAAGGAAATGTGACCTAATAAAAGGATGGAAAAATTGCTGTAATGAACAGCTTTGCTACTTGCTGGATGTTGCCGAGTGCTGCTGAAACAGACTGCTGAGGCCACTAGAAGATGAGAAGAACATCTCTCACCTCTCACAGCCTGTTAGAACAACAACCTAGATACAGATGCCTGTTCCACAAACTCCTCTCCATCTTTCTCCGTCAGACAGTAATCACAGAACTGCAGAATCTTTGGGACGTCCCGAGATCATCGAGTCTAGCACCCCACTAAAGCAGGATTGCCAAGAGCACATTGCACAAGAATGCATGCAGGTGGGTTTTGAATATCTCCAGAGAAGGAGACTCCACAACCTCCCTGGGCAGCCTGTTCCAGTGCTCTGTCACTGTGCAGAACTGGACAGATGTGGCCTCACCAGGGCAGAATAAAGGGGGAGGATGACCTCCCTTGACCTACTGGCCACATTCTTCTTAATGCACCCCAGGATACCATTGGTGTTCTTGGCCACAACAGCACATTGCTGGCTCATGGTTAACTTACTGTCTACCAGGATGTCAAGATCCTTCTCCTTAGAGTTTCTTTCCAGCAAGTTTATCCCTAACATATATTGATGCATGGGGCTGTTCCTCCCCAGGTGCAGGACCCTACATTTGTCCTTGATGAACCTCATTATGTTCTGCTCTGTCCAACACTCCAGTCTGTCCAGGTCATGCTGGATGGTGGTCCAGCCCTATGATGTGTCAGCCACTCCCAGTTTTGTATCATCAGTAGACTTGATGAGGGTACACTCTATCCCCTCACCTAGGTCCTTGATGGATATGTTAAATAAGACTGGACCTAGTTATGACCTCTGGGGAAGATTGATGGCTACAAGCCTCCAGCTCAACCCTGAACCGTTGATCATGACCCTCCGAGATCTGTCATTCAACCAGGTCTCAAGCCACTCATCTAACACACACTTCCTGAGTTTCTTCTTACTTTGTTGGTGACAATAAGGCTTACAGGGCTTTTACAGGGTCCTTCTGATCCTGATGGAATTTTATTTCTCCTGCCATAGCAACAATGTCTTTGAAGGATCCACTCTGCCCTGCCCAGGCAAACCTACTCAAAATACTGAGGCTGCAGCATTAACACTGATGACACAATCTGGCTTTTGAACACCTTTGATCCAGTTGAAGAAGCCAACAGTGTCCTTGATCCTAAGAGAGTTCACAATATAATATTTATAAAAATATCTTCTACTTGTATATTTAATGTACAAAGATATTTTAAAACCATCAATATGCAATATAGGCAATTTATGCTCATATGTTTAATCTGTACAGTCAGTTTTAAGACTGAGATGGCTTTTGAACCATGCTTTTACAGCTCTGATGCAACTGTCTCTCAGGAGTAGTGAATGAAGGTAGTACTTAAAGATGCAGAGCAGAACATCCTCCTTTCAAGAGGAAGGTACAGAAGGTCAACTTCTCCAATTTCATCTGCTTGAAATTAAGCATCTAGCTCTACAGCGAGGTGTTTGTGTGGCTTCATTTGTACTGAGGTGCAACACATATAGCTGCCAGGCTTTCAAAAAAATAAAATCTTGGCTCAAGTCCTGTAGAGTAATAAAGCCTTGAGCAGCTTTACGTGGGATATTTAATTTTCAGAGTCCTCAGCTACCAGTGTTGATTGAAAGATCTCCAAGTTCACTGCCCCTCAGTGAACACTGCGACTGTTTAAAAATTGATTCTTTGGGATCCCCTGTTCACCTTCGCGGGTCCAATCTCTCCCTCCAAGAAGCGGAGGCGGTACTTCCCCAGGT
>JAAGNO010001850.1:60910-76688 GCA_033439905.1 Ceryle rudis
CTGGAAACAGAGCCCCGGCGTCTCCCTGGGACCCCGGCCCGGGCCCACACAGCCCCAGCCTCTCCTGCCCGCGCCGCATAGGGGCTCTCCGCTCCATGTAGGGGCTCTCCCTCGCTGTCACCCGCAGGCAGAGCCTGGGTCGCTCGGTTGCATCCCAGGTTGCACAGGCTTGGCCATCTGCTTTCCTGCTGCGCACCTCCTACAGGAATACACCCACCTGACATTCGTCACCGTGATTATAAATACTGTTCCTGTTTTCTCCAGCCATAGGTAAAGTGTCCTTTTGGACACTTTCAGGATCTTTCAGACTCTGAATATTTCATAAAAAGTAAAAAAGGCTGAGGTTGGAGCATGTACCTCTTGATACCCAAGTCTGTTCAAACATTTTATGTGATTGTGCTTCCTAGTACATGTCTTTTAAAAGTCCCAAAATAACACAAAACCTCCACTTTCAAGCTTCAGAGCCCAGTAATGGAGGAACTCAAAACTGTTCGTCATTTTTACCATTGCAACCAGTACTTCAGCAGCTTACAGTACTTGTGTTAGTCTGTGCTCCTCTGAGCTTAGACACAATGTTGTGTCTTCTGCTGTAGAGCCAAAAGTTCAAATTATTTCAAAAAATTCAAAAAACACATAAAGGCAAACCTGCTTGAGCAGGGAGATTGGACTCAAAGATACTCAGAGGTCCCTTACAGCCCCTACCATTCCATGATTCTGTGATGTCCTGAAAGAAGAAACTCCACACCTCAAATAACAGGACTTACTGCTGGAGGAGACAATGCCTCCGGCCCAATTCACAGTACATCAAAAACCTGCATTGGTGCAATCAACCTGACCCCATTCAGTGAACACAGGCATAAGATATAGAAATCATTTGCTTCCCATTTTGACCGTTCCCTAATATTCTGTGTAGTAAATCAAATATTTATGTTCCAGAATCAAAGCCAAATTTCTAAAAACATCCTGCAAATTAAACAGTCTTTCAGAATTACAGCACAGTACTAATTAACTCAGTCTATTTCTAATGCCGGGATATGCCATTATATGGAGTACTGAAATACCTTATGATATTCTGGGTGTTCTGATTGTATTTTATGGCTGAAGTAACTTTATTGATTTTAATATTTAGATCAGCTTCACTTAAAATCACTGAAGGAAGCATTTGATTCCTTTAGCCTTAAGAAACTAAACTCTACCAAATCAGCAATTAGCGTATGATGTACAGAGAGAACCTTGTCTTACATGACCAAGAAATAAGAACAGTTGTTGTCACAGGAAATGATCAGTTAATAAGGGGATGTCCACAAAACATATGCAGCAATTTGAAATGTCTTTCAAAGTCAAGAGTGCTGTGCAATTCATTATTTTACTGTGAATACTGAAATATTTGTCTTGAACAAGTAACTTCTGAAGTGACACTGCTTAAGTGGAAATCTCAACTTCCGGTTTAAACCCAGCAGCTTTCCAGCCCTCACAGTTGTTGCAAACAGGTTGAATTATATACCATACAAGCAGAAATCAGAATTTTTATTATTTTTAAAGTATCTCACACTTTTAAATTTTAATGATTGCCGAGGGCTTGAGGTTGGTAACATTATATAACCCCAGCCTCTGATAACATTATTTCCCTGGAAAATACTGTGGAAGGTTCATATGGGCATTACAAAAAAAAAAAGTAACAGAGCATCCAGTCCCATTATAAATAGCCCTGTTGTGGCTTAACCTAGCAGGCAGCTAAACTTCACACAGCAGCTCATGCGTTTATGAAAGAAGGATCACAGACTGATAGACACAATATATAGGAATGTGATATCAATCCATAATATACTGACTTTTCAGTAGAAAACTTCCACTATGTTATACAAGCTACAAAGAAAATTAAGTCATTTAAGTACTTTGCCTCCATCCCTCATTTTCTTTGGCTGTTCAGTGCACTGTGAAATCTATTTCAGTAATAGATGGAGATTTAAGGTGCTGCACTCTCAGGTCATCCAGTTCTGGCAAACTGTTTTCAATGAAAAATGGTAGCAGAATGTGGAAGCTTCCCCTACATCCACCTTAGGACCTAGAGGTCCTGTTTCGCCCACCTTTTATTATTCATCTCTTTTTATCTTTTTGTCTATTCTTCCTTCCTCCCCTGTGATCTTGGTCCTCCCTCAATATCTGCTTTTCATTCTTATTTTTGCGTAACTAGCAATTCTCAAGTCCTCTGGTGAATTGTTTTAAAATTCCCCACCTCAACAGCAGCTCTTCTCTTTCTGCTAGCTGCTCCCAGGATCTGGCAGTAGAGCAATCTAGAGGAAACAATTGCTTTCAGATAGGCCCTTTTGGATTCCATTCACACAGAATGGGAATCCCAATAACCACTCTGGAAATTCTGTGGACCTTTCCAATCCCCAGTGAAATCTATGAAGACACTCCTAAGCCTAATCCATCAGAAATTTGTGTTAGCAGCTGCTGGACCGCAAATGTTTGGCTGCTCTACAGACCACATATGGTAGCTGATGCTTCGATAATGAGTGAGAGATCTCTTGTCCACATCAGCTGTACAGAGCTTAATTATATTTCACCTTGCCCCTTCCCCAGAAATAGGTCATCTACATGGAAGATAAACTAATATCTCTGGACAAAGGATGATGGAAGAGCATTTAGTCATTGCATATATTACTAGAAACAAGGGGAAAAATTAAGTTTCTAGCCACAGCTTTTTCTAATATTACCTCCTCTATTAATAACAATAGTCAAAGGTGTCTCTTTCCACAACTGTTTTGTTGGGATTTTTTTCAACATTCTCTGGGTAATACATATTTTTTCTCAAACAGATATTTTCCTATTTCTTGAAAAGTCACACAGTTTACACCAGGAATTTCTGCCTATCCTGATTTCTCTTCTAGAACCACTCAAATTGAGAATGTTGAGTACATTCCTTTGTATGAATGTATATGAAGCTAAACTGGGGTATTACAAAAAACAGTTCACAAAGCCAGTAGAAAGCTATATATAAAATGATATTCTCATTTCAGATGAAGCCTGAGACAAAAGGGATATAGGTAAACACAGCTGCAACATTTTTAGGCATATAATCAAGGGAACAAAAAAATATTGGAAAACTATGTTAATTATTGTAATTAAATTGTGAACAGTATTGATAGAAAAATATCTTTAAAGTGTATAAAATCAAAATGGATCTTTTAACATATGGCAATTCATTCCAGAGGAAAGATGTGCTTGAACAAAAGTACCAGTTACCTAGTTGCTGCTTACTGCTAGTAAAAGTTGAAACTTAAGAGAGGAGCAAGAAATTGAAGAAATATTCCTCAGTTCTGGTTCACTGAATCTCCTAGTTTATGAAGAGACAAGAAATTAGCATCAAAACAACAGGGCTTTTTTTTTAAATATCCTATGTTAAGACACTTCCCTCTCCATCTGCAGCTCCAATGTCATTCCCTTTGCATATCGTGTTTCTGTATCCTTTTCATTCCTTCCTTATCAGTCTTTCAGTTATGATCTTTTCCTTAATCCCTGTAGATATTTTATCCTTATCTCACTGTGTATGCCACAGAAAGTGAGTGCACACTCAGCTTTCATCTGGACTTGTTTCCACTGGGCTTAAGCACAAGTGTAAAATTGTGTTTGTCAGTGGAAGACCATGGAGCTCCCCATGCAGTCTGTGCAGAGGGGCAAGGACTCCCCAGATGGATTCAGGGTAGAAGCCAAACTAGACAGTTTGGTCTTTGGAAAGATGCCATGTCTATGCAGGCAGCCTGAGGCAACTATGGACCCAAAGGAGGCCTCACTCAGCTGTTGGTCATTCTATGGAGGGCAACCATGGCCCCACAGCAGGTCCTTCCACTGCTTTCTCTTTCTCGGGTTTATGCTTTTTTAAAAAAAATAATTGTCAACAAAAGTTTGCTCTCCAGAGCTCTTCTATTCATCAGGACCCTCTAAATTAAGTTATAACAAAGGAGAAGGAATAATTTTGAATCCTAATATGTTAATCAGCATATACCCACCTAAAGACATTAGGGTAGTTTAGGCAATAAAAAGCCTATATACTACTGTAGTATCTACGCTTTGCCATGGCTCCAGCCATGCAGGCGTAAAAACACCTACAGGCCTACTAAATACCCTCTCAAAGTGGGGATTGGATGCAGTGGCATTGGTTCCACCACTACCAGTGGTTTGCAAGTACAGCTGGTGCCATAGTGCAGAGCATACACTGACCTTCAGCACAGCCTTGGTCCTCTCCTCACTGCTCAGAGGGGAGCCTCTCTGCCTCTTATGGAGCACCCTTCACTCCATATGGGCTGTGAAGCCTTTGTAGTCATGAGTGCAATGTCAGGAGTGTAGTGGGTTACGTGCTCTAGAAAGTCAGTCAAGCCTAAAAGCATGAGGCAAGAAGGCAGTGGTAGCTCCACAGATCTGAATAGCTACCTGGTAATTGTCTGTAGACATGTTTTCTGCTTTTCCATTTCAAAACTGTTTTTCTCAATTTGTCTTTTGGAGGAAGAGCTGACATCTTCCTTCCATAGAGAAACATTTAATTTTAAGATAATTCGCACATAATACTTTGCTTTTGCATTGTTTTGAGCAGAACAATTTCCCATTAAGATAAAGATGAGAATACTGCAGCCACCGAACAGAGTGTGCTGGCAGAGCAGAGAAGCAGTATAATGATATTAAGACTCAGATTTTTAAAACATTCAAAAAATGAATTAAATTATAAAAGGAAAAAAATGTTCCAAAATTGTCTGAGAACCATGGAGTCACTTGGAGGTCCTTCACAAATGCAGAAGAATTGGCTTCACATACAGCCCTTAACTGCTCCAGCTGGTCATTACCTGACCACTAAAACCCTTTGGACGCGACAGTAATGTTTAAATAATACTCATCCAGACACTGTCTTACACCTTACTTTAGTGGACTGCTGTGCAAATGCATGATACAATTAATTAACACTGGGACTAAAACCAGAGTCTCCAGCTTCCAAAACAAATGCTCAGCCATGTAGCCAAAAGCACAACTCCAATGGCATAAGCCAATTTGCTCTCTGTTTTATTAAACTTCCACAGTGTTTAAAATCACTAAGTCACAGTGGATGTGGCACATCATGTGATGGACCTTGGTGATCATTTTCTTACCCAGCCGAAAACAATTGCAAGCCAGTATTGTTAATTCGTCTATCTGCGGTGTTCGTTTTACTCCAAATCACATGTAATGATTTGAAATTTGGCAACATACAGAACAGTGACTGAGCCTAATTAAGATGTCTGTCTGGCTGTATACATGTGTGTGTCTGCTTTCCTTCTAAAAGTTTGAAAATTATTTTTTGGTCTCTGTGTTTCTCATGGCACTGCCTGAGAGCACTCAGTGTGCAGGCCTCCAGCTGCCAACAGCTATAGTCAGGTACGTTTTGTAGCCACAATTCACCCTTATTTACTTGCAGTCACCTGAAAGTTAAGTTTCAAACATGAGCTGATTGCCTGGGTTTCCTGTGTATTCAACAGGCTGATGCAGGTACCTCCAAAGGCAATTTGTCCTGTCCTAAGCTTAACTGCCAAAGAGAGAGAGGATTATTTGCTCTGAGGAGGTGCATCTGTCTCTGCAGAGCATTGATGTAGTCTAGACATAACCTTATAAATGAAGACTTTTTCCAGATACCATGAATCACCTGAGAGGCATACCATCCTTACATGCTATTTGGCTTCCAAATAATATCTCAGTTTTGTAATTTCATATTATTTTTCCTTCTATAAATAGTTGCAGACTGAAGAAACTAAGAAAAGTAAATTTCAGGATATAATTTTAATTCTGTTCAAATGCTGTATACAATTTAAGGAGAATAGCCGCAAATAAATTCTAGAGTTAAGCAAAGTTTTACTGTTTTTAGTTTTCTATTGATGTTCTTTACAGAAATAAATTTTATTGAAATACTGCTTGGACTCCAAGCAGCCTGAGGTAAGACCTGCTTGTTGGTTTCTCTTAGCTCTTCTTGTTCCCTCAGTGGGAGGGGAAAATAATTATTCAGTTGAGAATTTTATTTACTATTTGTCTACCTTCTAAGAAGAAGTGGTAGTAAAGAACATTTTTTTAAGGAACCAAGTATCTTACATGTTTAAATTGATCAAAAGAGTGTTTGTAGCAAGATAAGAACTCAGCATTACAACCGGAATTAATTAGATTTCAACACCAGCCTAGTCACCCTAAGCTCCCTTTGTATCCCTTTAGCAGAGAGAAATGGGTGCTTTGTATAGTGTGGTTGATCTGATGTCCTTTAGACTGAGATGAAACCTTGAGCTTTGGAGGGGCCAATTTCCTCTCTTGATTACAAAGGAAGTTTATGTTGGCTAAATAAGTTATAGACATCTTCAATGTAGATAGTAACATTTCATCCAATGAGTCTGGGGTCATGAGGAGCCATCAATGCATTTCATATTTAACCACTTCCTAAATGGATTAAGGCAAATGAAAATAATAGTAGCCACACAAGGGGTTTTCTCAGTCACTGTGATTTAAGTTTCTGTTGTTTCCAAACAAACATCCAGCTCACCAGACATGACTATCTACTTTAGGATGAGCTGAATGGGTTTTTTTGTACTTCACTGACTGAATTGCTCTTTAGGCTGCATTGCCCTTGTTGTTCCAATTACACACATCCCACCTCCCATGGAAGTTCAGACACCTGCCTCACATGTGGACAGTGCAATGAGGGGAATGGACCTGAAGCCAGCCATGTATTATTGTTAAATGTTCACGTTTTGCAGCCCTTAATCATGATCTCAACAGTCTTAAAAGACCAAATCCTACCTACTATCTGGGATTACCTAATATAATTTCATATTGGCTCTTCTATATCAAGAACACTGCAAGATGCAGTTTTGTGTTTATAATACACAGGGTAACATGAGAGCAATTTTTTCACCAAGCATGAGCTGGATCTCTGAACATTTTAAATCATCCTGCACTCCTTAAAGATCCAGCCCTTTAAAGAACCCTTTCTAGACTTGTAAAGTTAAAATGTGACTCTTAGTTCCCACATACTAAGAATTTTACAGATTATTGAAATAGCATAATCTGGAAATAATGGTGGTCAGCTGGCACAGTGCAATAATTCCATTTTAGTTCATTTCTAGCCTGTACTTGTTTATAAAGCATCTTGTTTTAACATCTGTTGCTTTCTAGATGTAATTATCACTTCAGATCTTCTATTTTGTTTCAGAATAATCTTGAGCAAACAGAAGTTGTTTGTTGTCCTTTTTCATTCATAGCTGTAGGTAACTGATAGTAAACCAACTTCTTCTCCATTATCTGTCCCCACCTAAGCCAGATCCTCTCATTGCTCCATTCTGACAGAACAAGAAGGTCTAAGTCTTTGTTTCTGCTGTAAGGCTTTCCAGGTTTATTTACAAGACTTGGCTTTCCTTTCTAAGCCGTTCTACCATGCCACCTTTGACAGTATTTATATATGGTATTGATTTTATCATTATAATGTCACAAAACAGGATATTAAAATGTTCCTGGTAAAAGACATCTTTGCTAATAGAGGTTGCCTGTTGCTCTATACTGGCAAACTTGTTTTGTGATAGTAAGATCTCTTCTCATAGGAAATATTTCGAAGGTTTCACTGGCATCTATAATGCATATTTAAGGCAAATGTTCCCAACATTAAAACTGCTCTTATGGTATTCCTGAAAGTTGTGTTAGGGTACCTGTAGAAAGCAAGGGAGAGAAGAGAAGGGAGGGAAAGAGTTGTCTGGATTTCTATCTAGCACTTACTCTAGAGCCCTAAAAATATCTACAAGTGTCCAGATTTCTTGAGAACATGAGACACTCTTGGAGTGAGTAGAGGCCATTTGGCTCATCACATCTCATTCCCTTTTCCATCTACACTATGATGTCTTCTAATTGTTTCTTTAATGACCTCCGTGTTTTTGCCTTAACTATCTTGCCTACTAAGCCATTCCACACATTTATGATTCGCTGCTTGAAAAAAAATGCATCCTGACATCTGTTCTGAATTTGTTTTTCTTTAATTTTCATTTATGCCCTCTCGTTCTATCATCTGTGTTGGGCTGAAAATAGGAACCCATGTTGACATTTTCTGAACCATTTAAATTTTATGTTCTTTAATTAAAAACTCCCTCTAGATGGAAATCTAACCTGGTATTAGAGAATATAATAGTTTATTTAAACAAAATATTACTTTTATAAACATAAAAATTCATTTAAGTGTATATTTAAAATTCTATACATCAGCTCATTAATGTCGCCTAAAGAGAAAATTCCAACATTTGCTAAGGTTCACTCATCAAGAGGGCATGAAGTCCACTAAAAATACTAAAAAGTGCCAGGAGCTAAGATTTTTTTCTTTTTGTTTTTGGTTTGGGTTGGTGGTTTGTTTGTTTGTTTGTTTGTTTGCTTTTTCTATGACAACCTTTTATATTATGGTTTTATTCTTCTTTAAATGTCCTAATGTTCTGAGCATCATTGGAACTACAGTTTTTCCTTAATCAGATTTTCACATTAGAAATCCAAGTTTCAAGAAGTGCTAAACATTTATCTTTTTAAAACTATCTTCAAATTTATATTCAAAAATATCTTCAAAAAATATCTCAATTTGGACTGCCACAGATTGGAAACTCCTCCAAGTCCCTTTTAATAGAAGGTAATAATTCCATTTAAGTGTGAGAGCTATCAGTAACTTTAACATTAGTTGGCTATTCCAAGCTCAAGACCTTTACCCTATGTGCTGTGGTGTATACTGTGAATTTATTTAGGATCATGTTCAGTATGTGTTTACTTCCTTCTCTTAGTCCATCCTCTATTTTTTCATTCAGTACTTTTTGCTGTAGCTTCTGCAGAACAATAGCTGAAGTGTCAAGATGACCCAAATGCTCTGAAGCTTCACTCACCAAAGCCAAAAACAGTATTATCACTAAAAGTGATTTTCATTTTGACCATTTGATGTATCTAATGAACAAATTTCTTATCATTTTTTCTACTTGGAATTCTCAGGCAAACTTTTCATGCCATAAGTCTTCAGGGAGCACTGCTTGTTCTAGCCTTCTCTATAAGCAGCCCCCTTGGGAAGGACCAAAGTAATAACCCAAACTATAGTTGAAAAAAAACCATAGAAGATCATGAACGCCCTTCCTCAAGACTTAGTGGCATTTTAATACATCTGAATTCTATTAAGAAACAATACACTACTAGATAGTTTCTATAGCAAAAATTTACAATTGTTAAAAGTACAGCTATTCTGATTAGTACATTGAATACATAAAGAGGAGAAAAAAGTCAAGATTGTAAAGCTTTAAAAAATTGAATGAGAAATATGACCATTCTGAATAATTTTTCTTCTGTTACTTGTCACCTAAATGCCAACTTTAGTTCTTATTAATTTCAGTAATATTTCTAGATATTTCTGAGAATGTAATTGATTTGTGAGAGAGGAGTCAGGTCCTGACACTTGCCTGAGCCTGTATACAGCATGGAGAAGGACCCCGTGTTCTTTCAATAAAGATTAGAAGTAGCCCCAAAAGGCAAAGGACAAAGCATGTGCCTGAGGGCTGTGGGTGAGAAAAAGGGCAAATACTAACCCCTCCCAACCAATTTAAGCAAGAAGCTTTTTCTGCTTCACTTTAGCACCTTTCTGCTTAGACCTTAGCATCCATCTGCCAAAATCTCATTGCCTTTCTTTTTTATCTTCTTACCAATACTCTATGATCTTTTCTGCCGATGTTCTAAATGTGTGTTCTGATGAGGTCATGTATTATTACCCAAACAGATAACAGGACCCAGGAGTTTCTGTGTGTCATGTCTGAGTGCCATATATCCTCCGGATTTTTGTAGTTTCTGCTGCTTTTGGGGCCAAGTGCCTCAACTGAGCCTGTATCAGTGGAATTTAGAGCAGTTTCAGAAACTTACAGAGAAACAAAAGAATGCAGAACCAGTTTAACAGAATGAGAAGCAATAGCCATCTCGACAATTTTCCAGTGTAATTTGGCTTGGTGTTTATGCCTAAAATTCATTTTGTTAGTGTGACTGATCTTCAGGAGAACTGTGTAATGAATGGACAGCTAGGTTAATGTCAATGTGCTGTTAGAGACAGAAGCCAAAAATTCTCTTTAATGTCATCTCATTAGGAAGCCCTCATGTAAGCATCTTTCCCGGAATACTGTGAGAATCTGTGCGCCAGAACTGGTGGGAGGGATCCTCCACCAGCTGCCAAACATGACATTTCTGGACAGGCTGCTGAACCCTCAGCAGGTGACATCTGTGAAGGAGCCTTTCATCTTCCTGTCTCTCAATGGCTGGATACCTGCATGGGGCAGGGATCCCAGAGAGGCTCTATGAATGCAGCCTGTCTCTTTCTCCCAGCTGGGCTTCCACAGCCACAGGCTGAGGATCCCAGAATTTGAGCTTCCAGTGTCAACATCTGCTCTCAGAGCCTCTTTTGTCCATTTCTCTCTTTATGTGCTGACAGCTAAAGCCTGGTCCAGCCAATATAAACTGTCTGTAATCAACAGAACACAATCTACTGACTGTTTACAGATTACAAGCAATAGGTATATTTTGTTTTTACTTCTGCGATGTATTTAACTGAATAGGAGAGTGACGAATCAGTAGAAAGGATTGAGAAATTCAGAAAGTTTCAATTGCTGTAAAAAAAAAAGTGGAAGCTTCAAAGCATGATCTAAGTGAAAATTTATTTACAGATGACAACAACATCAGAAGCATTTAAAATTTTAAAGTATTGATGTACCACTTGTGGTTTTCTTGTATAGGCTCTGCTGATAAATTAACTATTTTCTGAGATGGGAAAAATAACACAAAACTGAAAAAATAGAAAAATGGTTTATTTTCCTTTTCACAAATACACCAAAAAGGCAAATGTTCTTTTAACAAAATTCCAGTTGATGCTGAATGTAATTTATTCATCACAATTAGTGTTATCACCATGAATACCAAATGAATTGCTAATCGTTGGTCACCCCATTTTAAAGTGTTACCTATCCATCTGTCTGTTTTGCTAAAGGTACTTTTCACAGCATATGTTTCTTTTGGCTCTTTGAGTGCTACTAGCAAAGGCATAGTCACCTGTCAGAAGGACATTCAAATAAATAATAAGCAGGAAAATGCTTAAGAGTATTTCTATGTCTTTGCTAAATACTTCTGGTTTACTTTTCTTTATGAAGGAAGCAAGTTTTTACCTCAGTGCTGGATAAACGTGGGTGGGAAGATTATTTCTTGTGGCCAAAGGATAAGGATAGGAAACATGAGGTCTGGATAATTTTCTTATTTCTGTCACAGGCAACCTGTACCCCATGTTCATGAGCCTTTCAAAACAGAAAGAGAACCTAAGTAAGCATTTAGGAGTTGAAATGTCATTCAAGTTCAAACTGAATCGGAGTCCTAAATCATCTTTAAATAAATCAACCACAATCTCTGGGCTTTTCTTTTTTGATGTTTGTAAAATGAACATCCCAGCAAGTCTTTAACCGTGATAACTTAATTATGGCTATTCATAATGTACATTGGGATCCCTGGACTAAAGAAGCTCAGTAATTAGGAGATCTGGCCATCTTAATGAAGTTCATCCTTCTGACACTGGTGAAACAATAAGATGACATTTTCTGCTAGCACTTCAGTTATCACTGCCAAAACACATACAATAGTTGATGTGGACATGGCAGTGCTTGATAGGGAGCATTGCCCTGTTCATCAAGTATGATCTGTGCATAGCTAAACACCTGACCCGGTCTTGCTTTTCAGCAGAGGCAATTTACCTACACCTCTGCACCTACAACCTATCTCAACAGCCACAGAGAGTGACAATGAAGACCTGACTCATAACATGACAAAAGGATAGAAGCCTGAAAAGGGTACATCTTATAGAGCAAGCTGTGATCAGATGGGTACCAAGAGGTATCCTCACTACAAGAAAATAAATAGTGACTGTCCACCTTAATATAGTTTAAAAAACCAAGAATAAACACCTGTATGTTGTATGCAGTATGAATAGAAAAGAGATGATATGTGACCCGACTTGTAAATCCTAACAAATAATTTAGTTCTATGTTGTGGCTGGAACAATCACAAGGATACATACCATTAAAAATATATAAATATGTGAACATAGGTATTTAGAAATTAAATTAAAATTGCAAGGACTTCTACGTACCTGCTTATATATTTAGATCATAAGCATTTCTGAGTAAGGACTGAGTCTTTGTATGTGCACAATGCATGGGTGAATGTTGGATAGTATGTTGTGAATACTGTAGCATATAAATACAAGTAATAAAATAATAGCTATACTCTTAGATGCTTAGCTGTAACTCCAGACCACTATAATTAGGAAGTAATCTCCCAACTAGAATTTGGATACAACATCAATTAGATCCTGAGAAAATTTCCAAAGCACTATAATGAAGAGAAGAGCTAAAATATCTCTGATTTTTGCCACTCTAAAAAGTCACTATTGCTCACAGTAAAACAATAGCAAATAACTCAGAAGGAAATACAGCCACTCTGTGGGTCATCATCCCACACTTTCTAAGGGGGATTTGGTGTCAAATACTGAAAAAAACAGAGAAGAGCAACAGATGTTCCTAACTTCAGTACTACGTAGAACACATACATTAAAGGATAAAGCTATACTGCTACATTTTTTGGCAATTATATCATGTAGGAAGCTAAGAAAAGTGGTTTTGTCATAAACCTTATATTGGGGAATCAGCTACTGAATGATAATAAATTAATATCATCCCCCATAAATGTATACACCTCGGTCAAGTCATCTCTTTTGTCTCTATGTACATTCAACTACATCTATTCAATCCCACATATCTGTTAAATTTCCGGTTCACAAAATCAATATCCCAGTAAAGCACCTTCTCAATGAACAGATTCTCTGGAGAGCACACAGTCTTTTGCTTAGTCTTCACCATCATGAAGGCAGGGGAGCCACCCATTTATGCCTGAAATTCTGCTTTTCAAAAACTGTTGTCTTAAAATTACATCATCTCCAGTTCTTAGAGATTCTTGGAATCAAAATGCTCTAATTCCTTGCAGATTTATTTTCCTAATGGCAGGTATACAATTATTTTGTCACTTTGAAGTGCAGAACATCAGTGAAGGACTTAAAAAGAAAAAAAAACCCAAAAAACCAAAAACCCACAATCAACCTGGAATGGAGAAAAAACAAATGAAGAACAAAATTATCAGGTGTCCAGGCTATTAATAAACTGCTTGTTAAAAGTGCTGGTTAGTGAAGAATGTTCTCTGGCCAAAGACAGGAATACCAGTTGAGATACGTCAGCCTTGAACAAGACTTCTTTGAATTTATTGGCCAAATGCATACGTATTTTTTAAATACTTTTTTGTTTGGTTTGGTTTTCATAAGTTATTGTAAACAAATTCATTTGCATGATAATCTTTGTGGAAATAATGATACCTTCCATCTGATTCTAATTTACTGTCAGAAAAATGTCAAGGAAGGAAGGACAGAATCTTTTAATGTTTATTTCTGCTGTTTGAAAATGCTCTAAAAAAGGCAGTGACTCTGGTGGGGGCTCTTTGATGGAAGTTTTTATGAAGTTAATGTTGCAGAGAGATGGTCGGAAGCCCCCAACAAGTGGACTGTGGTGTGTCGAATGGTCAAACGATTCCATCTGTAGTTAAATCTGCTACTGGAAGCATTTATCAACCTCCCAGTTGTTTAATTTGGGATCCTGCTGCTCCCGCACTCTATCTGGATTTTGTCATTTGCCAGAACAGCACCCTTCTTAGGTTTGGAAAGGAAAGCACAACCATACAAGCATTTCAGCTGCTTCAGATACTCTATTCAGAAATGAGAAATACTGGAAAAAAAATATATTCTTGTAACTTTCCTCATACACTCATATTTTAGGTAAGTGAAGGGGTTTTTAGTGAGGGATTCTTTGGAAACTTTACTGACAGTGTTAAGTAAACTTCACTAACTTCATTCAAAGCCCAGCTGCTTTTACTAGAGGGACTCAAAGCTGAGCTGCAAAATGGAGCTATCCTCTCTAGAACTTGTAAAAATCTAAATCTCTATTTTATAGCTTCATCCTTCTTCTCCAAACAGTTCAATCCAGCAGCCCAAGTCAACATATTTAACGCCTTGTCCTCCTCTCCCTTGCTTTCATCTGCACCTTTCTTCTAGTTCCACTGCAACGTGACATAAAAGTTTATGCTCTCAGACCATTTATTCTCTGTGCCTATCAACTTACCACAAGACTGCAGCTGAGATATAACATTCATTGACTTGAATAGAGTTAACAACTTTTTCTTTTGCACAAACAAGTCTGAAACCCCAGAGAACAGTCTAGGATCCCCTCCCAATTGCAAGAGTCACTCTCTTTTATGATATTATGAACATTAAGCATCTTAGCTGGAAATTATCTCCTTATCACAACATCCTACTAGTGCACCCTGGCCATGATGCAGGACCATTTCCAAGGGTAGAAAGTGTTTCATCACCATTTGAATTTCATTATTCTTCAAGCAAGAAGGGAACACCAAACAGAACTTTTAACTGGGAGGAGCATCAGTGCCATCAGGGGGATCTAGAGGTGGAAGGATCCAAATCCTGCTGGTAGGCATGCCAGCCAAGAACTTCAGTTAAACATTATCAAGTTATTGGAGTCAAAACTTCTTCTAGTGGCACTAGATTGGCAGTGTTACAGAAGAGTTGCAGAGACCAGCAACAAAAGGATGAGTCAATAGACATTTAATAAAAATGAATGTGTCACTCCAAAAATGGCAGGTCAATGAGAAAGAGGGAAACACGATGAAAGGGGAAGTAAAATAGAAAAAGGCATAAAATACAAGCCTATTTACATGATTTCTAGGTGGCAACCATACTAAGCATGTTGATCTAACAGCTCTTTGGAACACAGAATTATATTTTTCATTCCAATACTGGAAGTCTGGTTAGAATATCCCATTGCACTGTGCATTCTCAATGCCAATATCTTACTGTTGGAAGCACATGCAATAGGGCCAGTTTCATAATCACAGAAATGTGATGAGTGTCTGGAGAGCAGCCTGGCAGAGAGGGACCTGGGAGTACTGGTTGACAACCAGCTGAACATGAGTCAGCAGTGTGCCCAGGTGGCATGGAAGGCCTATGGCATCTTGGCTTCTATCAGGAATAGTGTGGCCAGCAGGTCTAGGAAAGTGATTCTCCCCCTGTACTCAGCACTGGTGAGGCCTCACCTCGAGTACTGTGTGCAGTTCTGGGCCCCTCACTTCAAGAAGGGTATTGAGGTGCTGGAGCAGGTCCAGAGGAGAGTGACAAGGCTGGGGAAGGGACTGGGGGGAAAGTCTCATGAGGAGAGGCTGAGGGAGCTAGGGTTGTTCAGCTTGGAGAAGAGGAGACTCGGGGGAGACCTTATCTCTCTTTACCTTTCAGGTAGTCAGGTGGTGGTTGGGCTCTTCTCCCAGGGAACTAGTGACAGGATGAGAGGGCATGGCCTGAAGCTGCACCAGGGGAGGTTTAGAGTGGATCTTAGGAAGCACTTGCTCACGGAAAGGGTAATTAGACACTGAAATGGACTGCCCAGGGAGGTGGCGGAGTCGCCATCCCTGGAGGTGTTTAAGAAAAGATTGGATGTGGCACTTAGTGACATGGTCTAGAGAGACCTTACTGTACTTAAAGAGAGACCTTTCAATACTTAAAGGGGCCTGTCAGAAAGATGGGGACAGACTTTTTATCAGGGCCTGTTGTGATAAGACAAGGGGTGATGCT
>JAAGNO010001850.1:76788-89548 GCA_033439905.1 Ceryle rudis
CTATCAGGAATAGTGTGGCCAGCAGGTCTAGGAAAGTGATTCTCCCCCTGTACTCAGCACTGGTGAGGCCTCACCTCATGTACTGTGTGCAGTTCTGGGCCCCTCACTTCAAGAAGGGTATTGAGGTGCTGGAGCGGGTCCAGAGGAGAACGGCAAGGATGGTGAAAGGGCTGGAGGGAAAGTCTTATGAGGAGAGGCTGAGGGAGCTGGGGTTGTTCAGCTTGGAGAACAGGAGACTCATAGGGGACCTTATCAGTCTCTACAACTACCTGAAAAGAAGTTGTAATCTGGTGGGGGTTGGGCTCTTCTCCCAGTTTACACTCAGTCCCCAGAAACACCAGAGGTGGAAGTCAAGGCATAGTGTTTTCTCTCTTTTTTTATTACTCTTTTCCTATGCTCTGCTGTTGGCTTTCCTCAGGCCACAGTCCCATCAGCTGTGTACCCACTCTGCCATGGAGTACCCTCTCCTCTGACTTTGGTGTTCCCTCTGTTGTTTCTCATTCTTTTGTTCCCTCCTCCTCTGTCTCTGGTCTTCTGCCATTTCTTACATACGTTTTCACAAAGGTGCCACTAACTCAGCTGGTGGGCTCAGCTGTGTCCAGTGGCAGGTCTGTTTTGGAGATAATGATTGTATTTGACGTAAGGCAGCCCTGTTCTCTTCTCCCAGATTCCACCCCTGCAGTCCTCCCCACTGTCAAAACTTTGCCATTTATACCACATACAATTACAGTGCAATGAACTCTTGTAAGTTAGCTATGAGAAAGTTAGACTTATGCTTCCACTGATACATTTTATGGGAACATTAACCAGTGTCACAGGTGAGAGAAGACTGAAACCACTCTATACATTGCCTGTATGTGCAAGGATGCAAATAAGGCACAGAACCTTCCAACCCCCAGACATCTCTTGTCAATGGGTAATTCCTTTTCTTCCAAATCAGAGTCCCTTTCCCCTAATGTGCAAGAATTGCTGTAAGACATGGTGGCAACTTGTCATGTTTGCAGTTAGCCAGAGCTGGCCTTGTGTGGAAGAGAACTAGCTGCCTTACAGAGCCTGGTATTTCAGTCTCATAAACTCAGTGAAGTTACACATGAAATTAAACTGACTCAAGTCATCAGTGCTAGAAGAGTGCTTCTATTTACTTCAGTCACCAGATCCAGTTTTTTTCCTAAAACAACTGCCATGAAGCAACTTCTATACTAGAAATGTTCCCTTGGGACACCTTTTCTTCCATATCTCTACTGCATCCTCTTTCAACTCCAATCCTGTGTATCTGATGTATATACTATGGGAAATCATTTGTCTCCCTGAGTCTGGCAGGTCTGCCAGTCTCAGTGTGCTTTAGAATAGGCTGTGAATTTGCTTGCTTAATTTTCAAACATGAGAATAATTAGAAAGTCAGTTTTCAATGAAACCTGAAGTAATTTGAATTTTCTATTCTATTCATAATATCCATATTTATCCATTGCATAGCCTCATACTAGGAGCCTGGTTTATGGTGCAATATCATCCTTAGCTCAAACTCTGGTTAAGTAAAGGAGTGGAAATGAAGACCCATTCCCAGCTCCTGTTTAAAATGAAAGCATTAGCACTGTTGCAAAGAGAGATTATTGCAGCTTTGTAACTGTGGGAAGAGCAATACAGTGTAAAAGCTAGATAGCCCATATATTAGGTGCCCCAAGACAGAACCAATAAGTGGTATAAATGCATTCTATATGGCCTTTTGTAATTAGTAATGAAATGCCTGAAATAAATTCAAAGCATTGCAAGAAGTCAGCTTTCCCTAGAAAACCTATTTTCAAATGGTATCATACTTCAGCATTCTTCAACTTTGTGAGTTCACAGCATCTGTTGCTTAAATATAACAGCACATATGGCAGCATCATTTTGGAAAGCAATGTAAAAAAAGACTGAAGAAACTATTATGAGGACTGCTGTCTTGCTCTTGGGGCACAATTGCAATCTTGTGTTCCCATACGGCACCACTGGAGAAAGAATGTGAAGTTTAAGTAGGGTAGATAGGGTCAAATACTGTATAATAAACTGACTCAAATGTTTCCTTTTTGTACTTACATTTTATTAGGTCCAAACTAGTTTAGTTCCAATATAGGTCCTGATTTTTTTACTTTGGACTAAAGAAGGTGCTTCAGGTTTAGCATGAGCATAAGTGTTATTTTGAAGCCTAAATCAGCATTCATGCAAATCCCAGCAAATGCTGACATTCTGTATCTGGCAAACCAAGTGTATAATTAATTTGTAGATCATCATACACTGCTTTTGTGAACCGGTATCAACATCTAACTATTCCACCACTGGGTAAACATGTGGCTTTTATCAATTAATCTCTTTTTTTTCTGTCTGACTGTACTGTATTAGAGAAGAGTTGTGTCTCTCAGGGGTTAGCACATTCAGCTGGAATTCTACTGATGTTTCAATGCTGAGGGAGTTTTATAACATAAAAACAATGAGTGCAATCATGCCATTAGGGCACAGCCTCTACCCAAAGGGAGAAGTATGCCCAAGAGGTTTATGAAGATGCAATTCTTTCATGAATTCCTGGAAAAACTATTTCACTTTAGCGATATTAAAGCATGGTATTATCTCCTTTTGAGGAGATGTGTATCTTTGGGCAAATGTGGAGGAAGCTGACCCATGTCTTTTCTGCAAATATAAATATCTATGGCCACTACACAGGGAAAATGCTACCTTTCTGTCACTAACCACCCAGATTAAATTTCAGGGCTTTGGGGATGTAGTTTTGGAAGAGGACAGTAAGTAGAGGTGCTAAATGAGCTTAGCACTGAATCTTTAATGGAACCAAGCAGAACAAATCTGTCCCTTCTCTTGGTCCATGGAATCCTGTTTGATTTGTCCTGTTTGATTTGTCCTTGATGGCTGATACCACTTGTGTCCTGCCATAGCAAATGAATGCATGAGGAACATAATTAGTATCAAGCAAACCGCACAAGGAAAGTTACTAAGAGTTTGAAGTAGCTATGTACCTTCTCTGATGTGATTCACCCCTTGGATGCAAATTCAGTAGCGGTCAGTGGAACTCCTTGTAAAAAGGCATTAGAGAGCTTAGCAAGTTTTCAAAAAGAACTGAGAACCAATGAGGTTCAGTGGCAACTATTTTTCCTTGTTTATACTTTTTCTCTTGCAGACAAGTTAAAACTACATTCTTTCATTTATTACTAGGTTATTTTTAGGTTATTATTAAGTAATTTTATAATACAAAAAATCCCAGAGCAGCAGAACAGCACTTCATGTAATTACTGGCATGTTCTTCTTCAAACCACACTATATTTCCTTGTCTTTCTGTGACAGAATTGCATTAGAAAAAATGATCTCCCCGTTGCTGCCAAAAAGAGTCCAAATTTTTACCACTACAAATGCCATGATTGAAGTATGGTTTGTTTAAGAACTATTTCTCACTTACTGGTCATCTTCAGATTGAAATGATTTATCTCAAACTGACATTTTTAGCTCCATTTATAACATGTAGGTTTATCCCATAGAGTGAGGGTTTGAACAAATCTGGTAGTCATTGTCAGCCTGTAAACTAAAATCATCAAACAATCTACTCTGGAGATTCAGATTGCACTGTAATTGGTCCAGAATTTGGTCTGCTATGCAGGAGACATACAAATTATAGTATTGTTGTAAAGAGGTATGTACCTCATGATTTATTCCATTAGGCATTATACATAGATGAGACACTCTAAACCTCCAAAAAGGATTTGTTTGTATATCATCATCCCTGCAGCTCTTGATCATACATGCGTAGAGAAGGATGTATTCAGTGTCTGTGTCCTGCTTTGCTATATAAATCAGTACCCACTTGAGTAATTCTCAAGAACACAGGACCTAGGACCATTTTCTAATAGAAAAAAATACTGAAAAACTGGAACTGTTTAACTAATTCATCTTCAGAAGATAAGTTTAAAGCAGCTATTAGCATAGGAATGAAGATTTTTGCTTCAATAATGGTTAGAGGAAATCATAACATGTCTTAAAAGAGCTCAGTATGTTTTGGGGAAATATAAAGAGCTGAGTATATTTTAGACTGCTTTTCTCTTTTTCTTTTTTACTACTTCACACCTCCTTCCTTTGATATATAGAGTTTGTTTTTTATGAATACAAAACCAGGAACTGCATGCTGTGACCCAGATTTCTATCCCATCACATACATTCCCCTGTGCATCAAGTTTAAAAGCTAAAAAGACCCAGAGTTTTGCATTAAATTTGCAACTTGGAATTTTTTTCCTCCAACTTTTGGATTTTTTGAAAATGAGTCATTTTGTAGCACAGGAAAAAGTTTCAGAGGGAAAAATGATCTTTTCACAACTAAGGCATCTACAGAAAAATGTCAAGAGAAATTCTGTGTTATAGACAAGGAAAACCAGCCATCTAGATACCTGATGTGATAAAGAAAGCTTTATCATCACTCTCGTGTCAAGCTCTGTAATTTCTCTGGGCTTTATTGTGTTGAAGTTAAAAGGCCATTACACTCCAATGTACTGTTCCAGAACAGATAGAGACTTTGAGACTGGGTTCAACAAGGTAAAGAGATTTAAAGCAACTTCAGGCTGCGATAGCAGAGGAGGCAATAACTTAATACAAAATAACAATAAGTGATTGTACAGAAAGTCTTTCTTTAACTGTCCAGCACCTCTGATTTTCCCCTAGCAATTTTCTTTATTCTAGTCTCTTCTTTTGATTTCTATCCTTCTGTTGTGAATGGCTATACTTGTCATCTCTCTTCTGAAATGTTACCGCGTTATTGGTAATGAGTTGTTCATGACAATTTCTGTGTATTAAATATTTTTCCTTCTAAAGGATGAGCTCTGCAAAGTTTCTCAACTGTTTTTTCAGAAATAGGTACATGAAATAGCAATCATAACCCCATACATGAAGTTCTATGTCATCTTTTCCTAAAAGACACCAAAAACCTAAATATGGAATCAAATTTTATTTGAGGTCTCACAGTAACGGTCTTATATTTATCTCTAAGTTTATCTTTGGTTCAGAATGTGAACAGTGATGATGACTGAATTAAAAATCTCAGGCATTCCTTCGAGAAATAGAGTCTGTACTTTCATAATGAAAGAAAACAAATCAAATTTTGGTTTGATCAAACCATAAGAATACATTCATTCCTTATTTTTAGGGATGGGGATTCTTCCACGTGTTGAAATAAAATTTCCTTCTCTCCAATGCCTCTCTTTGTTTTTCTTTTAGAAAACAAACATCTTGGTAGCTTTCTTTACAAAGCAGTCTTTTAGAGAACAAAAGGTTAGACTCTCATGATATGCCAGTTTACCTAATTTTGGACTATTTAATACTTTCAAATTTGCAGAAAAGAAAGCAGAGTTTGAACCTGTGAGTCAAATGAGAGAATCACATTGCCTCCAAGACAACTGCAAAGATGCTCAGCAGTTTAGGATGAACATTAAAATTAATGTAAAAACTGGTCCCAATCTTTAACTTCACTAATTACCAGATTTTAGCTCTCTACACAAGTCAAATTCTCACACAGTCATACAGTTTTGGGTTTAAGCTTAATCTTTGTTTGCCACAAATGTCCCTTGTCAATAACATTTCCTTTTGTACTACACCCATATACTAAGCTGATGAGCACATTTTTAGATTTTATGCAAAATAAATTTGCTTCTAAACTAGTTAGATTATTCTTTTTCCTTGGGCAAAAGAATAAGTATATAATAAATAATTGTTTCTCAGAACTGGAAACCATACATTGTCAGAGCCCTGAATACTGCGTGACTATTAGGGCGAGAACACCATAGCAGCATTCTGCTAGGAAAGAAATCTACATCTTGCTTGTTTGGGTAATAGTTCTTCCATTAGAGGCAATATTAGAATTTCAGCTTTTGATCTCTCCTTGTGGACTCCTTAAAATCCAAGCTGTGAAACAGCAGCTGATGCTTTACATACTATCACAATAGCCAGCAATATATGAAACCTGGAAATGGCATGCAAGGGAAATTAATGATGGGCTCTTAAGGGATATACAGTAACTCACGTTTGCATTACACAACATACAGCAAATTAAAGCTTCCTTTCCTTTGTTGTGCTTGTGATAGAGCAAATAAACATCAAGCAGCAATGCAGAATGGCAATACCTGAGATCACTTTTAATTGCTAGAAAGTGCAGGAAAAAAAAACAGATTTTTTTTTTCAATAGCACAGATCACACTCAGAAAGTTACACTGATCAGTAGACAGAAAATGAGCTCTGCATCACCATTGCTAGCCTGAATAATAGCATATGGTATAGCAGATCCATAACAGCAAAAGCCAAAGCTAGATTCTGAAACACTCATTTATCAAATTAACTATTGCTAAAAGCACAACAGTAACATTAACGTGTTTGTTCCTTTTTTGTGTGTAATTTTATTGTATTTTTGCATATGATTACAAATAGAAAGCCACAGATTACTTTTTGTTTCACAGGGGTTATCTCACGTGTTTTATACAATGCAAATTAATTCATGTAGCTAAAGGACCAGGACATTGTAAGTACAATGCAGAAAGGGTAAATCTAGGGGCTTAGTATTTATTCTTAAAATACCATGAGTTACACAGTGTGTGGTATTTCAGCTTACCTTTGACAGTCAAATTCCAGTGATTTATGTTTTAAATTTTGTTGTTAGGTGCTTTCAGGCTGAATAGAAATTAAGGAAATTTTCTATGGATTGTCTATGAACTGTGAGAGCACTTAAAATAGTTTATCTAAGTGTACTGTCAATTTCTATTGCATGATCATGTCTTTAATTAAATCCAGCATGACACATAAGCTTAATTAAAAAAAAATATATATATATTAAAAAAAAAATCAGATGCTTCTTCACTTAAATTCCAAAGCAACAGAATCTGTATCACTTCTTTGAAGTAAATTAGGGTTTCCTGGCTGAGGTCTTTTGAAGCCTTCCACAGTGACTTGCCTTAGTTTCCATTCACCTGAACAGATGCTTAGATAGACACAGGTGAAGGTTCTCTCACAGCAGTCCCGGCCTCAGTGAGTTAGGTATATTAATCAAGGAGCCTCAGAATGGGGCGGTTTTAGTATTCTTGTTATTACTATCAGTAATACTATTTTTACAACTGCTCTGTAAAAAGTTGTTTGGGTTTCTTGATTTAAAAAAAAAAAATCGATAAAAACAACAAAAAACCCCAAACAACAACAACAAAAACCAACGACTAGCAGATAAGAGCTAAAACTCCTTTAGAAGGTTGTGCTGCAGCAACCATGAGACTGTAAATGCATTATTGTTTCTTTTCTGAACAATGGCACAGCATAGCCAGTGAAAAGTGTCTAAAAAAGTTTACCAGATGCAATTTAGAAAATATGTCCGTACAACACCAGGATTTCTGTCAGTCATTTTGAAGTCTATATCAAGAGGAAGATGAAGAGGATGCGACACAATCTTGTATACATGTGTATAAGTGAAAATGCTGCTCTTGTCTGTCTGAACTCCTATACTGCCACTCCATCTTACTGGACAACACTGGTAATGGTAACAAATCACCATACAGCCAAGTAAGCAGGACAGGCAGGTTTGTAGTACCATGTAAAGACCACTACATGGCAGTCAGTCCATAGCTGGCACCCTAAGGTGGGCTCAGAGTGCTAGGAGAGGAGCCTGGCTCACCTTGTGCTGACCCAAACACTTGTCCCCTAATTTTGTTTCTCATGAAACATTGAACACTAAGAACATCCACATACCTCCTCCTGGTGGAGTTCCTGACAGTTACCCAAGGTAGCTGTAAACTAAGCCACCTTTCAGACTAGAAATAGTATAGTCAGTTTGTGGGGTGCCCTGTTTAAAGCTGATCACCCTATTTAAGAGGAGTGCTTATTACCTTGGATTGCCAAATTAATAAAATGACACTTCTTTTAGGTCCAAGAAGGTATCTTTGCACTTGACTGTCTATCTCCTGTCCCACTGCTCCACAGACGCATACTCTGTGGTTATTTAGGGCAACAGGTACTGCCAATATTTTATTCTCACTGCAGCAGAAATTAAAGCACCCAGGAAATTTTACTGTCTGAAATAGTGTATTTCAAAAGATGGGCACAGCTGAAACAGAGGGGAGGAAGAAGGCAGAGGTTGAGAATATGAAGCTTTATGTCTATGCCTAAATTGGCAAATCAATACCTTTGTCTTTCTATGCATCTATTCCTTTGTGTGTGATCTCCCTGGTCCCTGTTCTTAACCTCTGTCACAGTTGTGCTGGAAAAACTCTGCCCTGAGAACCCCTGGCTATCATTTATTTTATGTTGCATTTATAATCTGTCATAGGGTATTTTCATAACTTAGATTACATAGAAAGCATTAATATATATTTAAACCCTGTCTAAAGCTGTATGTTTAAGGTACAACCATCAGTTCAATAAATCTGTCAGAACCAACACTTTACTGCTGCATCAGAAAAATAAAACTATCCTACTCTAAATGATATTCAAACAGACCAAATGATCCTTTTCCTGTTTCAGAGCAGGAATTCAAACCTTATTTGTTCAGGATGTCAAATTGCTGGCAAAGAGTACTTGGCTTGGCACACTCTAAATCCTGTACTTAAATTGAATCTGATACCTTTTGAGTAAAAACACTCTGCCAATTTTTAAGGCATACACAACTGGTTTAAGAGACACTAATGGTGCATTAACTTAAAGGTGTCACTAATCACAGAAGAAAAGCAAAACTAGTCAAATGATTTTAAAGCACTACAGGCTGGTCTGGATATTAGGACATTAGGACTGGTTTGAATGTGAAGATCCCAGACTATGACCACTATGTAATATCCAGACATTTATCATGTAATATAAATGTCAGTTCAGTCTTGTTCAATGCCAGTCTTCTCCAGGAGCAGCAATAAACTCCCTACTCTTGCTATCTCCCAATTTAGAGATTAACATAAGCAAAAATTGTCCAAACACCCTGTGCATGTTCACATACATATACACACATATTGCTGCACCAAGAACATTTACAGTCATATCCTTAATTGCTCCAAAAGATGTCAGCTAAGATTTTTCTTAAGAAAAACATGAAAAAAATGCTTAGCTTTAGACCTATGCACTGCCAATAGTCTGTATAAGAGTTAGTCCTCTTAAAATCCATCAACTTGAGTTTCCTACATAGCCAATGGAAATAAAAAGGCATTTTTATTGTGCAGTTTATCCAATCTGTTCTAGACGTCTGTCTGAGGATAAGATGAATTGCACCCCAGAAATATCTGTTAACTTCCTTGCTTACCAAGGAACAAGCACACACGTAGATGGTGGATGAGATGAATCCCACTTTAAATTTCTTGTGTTGTAGATATCTATAACTGATAAAATGAACCCTGGCTTTAATGTCTTGGTCCTACATGCAAAGCTTTATGTCCTGCATATGACAGAAGTAAGACAGGGCAACCTGGAGGAATGTTTTTTCTCACCTACATCTTTGTTTACTTTTCCAGGTGCTGCTCCCACCTGCATCTCCAGCCATGCCTCCTACTCCACAAGCATGTGCTTATCCTAAGATTGGATTCCTACCTTTAATTATACCAAATGGCTCATATGCTTCCATCCCCAGCTCTCACTCCCCTTCAAGGGCTACCCCCACCCTCTTTCACAAGGCCTTTTTCTCCTGTACCCCTCCTTGCTGGCCTTTGCTTCCAAATCCTTGCTAATGGGCAGTTTTATAAATTATTTCTTTTCTCATTGTGAACATTAAACTATCTCAGCTACAACAACTTAAGCAGCTTCTTTTAATGTAGCATGAAGTAAATTCATGTAAAGAGAGCCATGACCAACCAGGTCTATGCATCACTTCAGATTCTGAATAGGCCTTGTGCTGGTTCTGCAAAGTGAAGTTCACCCTTTGGGAGGAATTTCTCTCAAGTTAGAAGAGAACAGAAGGGAACTCTGTTCTCTCTCTCCATCAAACTATATTCCCCTGAAAAACAAACTTTGAACGTGAGACACTCTGTATTGCCAAGGCTTACATTTTTATCACAAGCCCAAACACAGTGGATTTTCCCTGCCCCCCTGTTAAATCCCAGCTTCTGGAGTCATGTGAATACACAAGGAATTTCAGTTGTCTTATAAAAAGATTGCATTTCTGGCCCACACAGACGCAGAGGAAACCCTGCAAATGTGACCCCATTGCACCCTAAACACTCAAAACCAGAAGGCAAATAAAAAGAAGCCAAGTACATTCAGTTGCATGATTTTCAGGCCAATCTCATGATTATTTCAAGCCCAATTCAAGATTTTTGGATGGTTTGGGTTGGCAGCAATGAAGACTTCATTATAGTTTCAAAGACTATAAAAAGAAAAAAAGTTTCCAAGCTGTATAATTATCAAAATGATGGAGAGTCTGAAATACAGCAGAAATGACAGGCACACTTGGGCCAGCATTTTCAAATAGGGCCTGATAGAGCATGCTTCAGCTATTTCATTGCCACATCCAGACACAGTGGACCTGATTAGCCTAAATATAGCTCTCACTGGAAATCAATTGGCTTAGGCAGGAGTTCAGTGACACAGGTCTTGTTCTTGACAACTGCCAGGGGTGAATTTCACCCTGAGAAAGTCAAACAAGAGGAGGGAAGGATTGCTGACCTTACTCAAACTGTGACTTAAGAAAGCAATTTGTAAAATACAGGACAGAGATTTATTCAAAGACATGTGGAAGTGATTTATGTATTCTATTGAAGGTTTCTGGTCTTAAAGAGTGGAAATAAGTGCTACTCCTATATTTTGGTTGTAAGAAGGGCTATATTATGATGTTTCATCTTTAAACAGGCATACTAGCTTCCTAAATTCCATTGTCCTTTTTCTATCCTTTTCAGTTTTCCTGCATTTCCTTGAATGTTCTTCCTGGTAGTCTAAGCTTTGGTCAAAAGGCAGACTTCAGAAAATATGTAAGTGCTTGCTCTGTATATTCTTATTCAGTGAGAATTTTCTGTCCTTGTTTATATATATCATTCCCCAAGCAGTCCCACTGATGTTAACAGGGACCTCCTGATACCAGTGTGGGCCTAACAAGAAAGAAGAAAAGGAAGGTGAAACAGGCAAAGAGAGACAGGAGGTAAAGGATGTAACGAGACAAACAAAAGCCTGTAGTCTTTCCATGAGTTTTTCCATGGCAACTTACTGCTGCTTTCATTTAAGTCAGTGGGAAAATTCCTATTGATTTTAGCAGCAATAGGCAATGCTTCCTTCAGCCTATAACCATAATTATAATATTACATTGAAGTTTCCTTTCTATCATAGCAATTTTTTGCCTTCAAATTTAACTCTTACTTCAGGATGACAAGTTCTATACTAAAGATGAAATTCACCATGTTATTCATGTACATCCTAGAGTTTAAGCACAGAAGCAGCCTCACTGATTTACATAAAGGAAACTCACCAACAAATCAGCCCTGGTCATCACCAAAATGGAGCCTCTTTTGCTTATTCAAAATAAAGACATGTGCAGAAACTATCCCCTCAGCCTCATAAAGTTTGCTGCAGTGCAACACCAGAAAATAAAATCCATAGCAAAATCAATCTTGGTGGAAAGACCAAGTCAGTGGTTTGCGTATCAACAATGAGGAAAAAAAAAATGGAAATACACAGGATTTCATGACTTTCCAGGGCCAAAGATTTAACATCAGTTACTTAATACCATGTACAGAGAAAAGTCTCTTCACTTATTTATTTATTTGGGGGGAAGGAGGAGGGGGTGAGAGGCTCCTTCAGAAAACCTGCAGGCAGGAGGCCTCACATGGTGGGGGGAGAGGGGGTTATTTCACTTACAGGCGTCCTGGTAGCTATTCTACCTCCTTGAAACATTTTCCTGACAATCTTCAAAAGCAAAGTCCCAATTTGCATTTTTAATACTGAAATGTAATACACTGTTACCAGGAGACACCCCTGAGTGTTATTACTTATCACTGGGCCATTATAAACAATCATGAAAGATTACAGTTGATCTGCCCGGCCAGATGCATTCTTGAAAACCCAGAAAGAGGGTTAAATGAGAACCAACATATGCAAAAGATTCACAATGCTATATTTCAAATAAGAAACATGTCGGGAGGGGAAAAGAAAAAAAAAAACCAAAAAAAAAAAACCAAAGAGCATAGTGGTTAAAGAAAAACTGAAAGAAAAACACATAATTGCTTTTAGTCTGTCATTTCCCCCCACAGAGTAGTAAATAAGAGCTTTGATACATAAAAGCCGTTATCAAACAGTAACAAATTAGTTCTTCACCATCTGTGATCCACGCGAGGGGGGTGACAGTTATAGGCAAGATTTTAAAATATGAAATCAACCATTTATGAACTGATTTCAGAGTCTTGCTGTCTACTTTGCCTCTTAAAATGTGGCCACAAGAAAGAGATGGGGTTTTCAAAGCTAACAAAAACCAGCAGTTGTGGTTCCACTCTTTAAATGATGCTAATTGCTGGCTGACATTTGTAAACAAGATGTTTCCTTTCCTACTACTGCCTGCTATAGCTCAGCGTCACTTTCAAGAACAGTATCTCATTTGAAAAAATAAAATAAAACCATTACTCTGACCTTACCAAATATCAGTACTTTTGAGCTCCTTTATATTACATGATTGGCCCATTATTTCATGCTGGACCCATTGCTTGAGAAATATTGCAACTTAGACTTTCTTTCTTTTCTTTTCTTTCTTTCTTTCTTTCTTTCTTTCTTTCTTTCTTTCTTTCTTTCTTTCTTTCTTTCTTTCTTT
>JAAGNO010001850.1:89906-107275 GCA_033439905.1 Ceryle rudis
TACTTCAAAAATGCTGAGAATTATTATTATTTTTTGAAAACAATGTTTTTTCTTGCAGTTTGGGGCAATATGAAAAGAAAAAAATAATGCGTTAACATGCTGTGGATTGTTGTATTTCATGGGACAATCCAGTGCCTTTGCAGTGTCTCATTTTTACTTTCAGTGAAATACAATGGACATTTCAGCAGGAATACAAAAGTGAAAAAGGATTGACCATTTATTCCCACAATCCCACATCCATTGACTACAACACCAAGAGCTCTTTAATTTAGATTAAGTGGCTTTGATTGACACCAGTATATTTCTCTGCTGTTATCAATTTCTTCCAAGACAATAAAATATGTTTATGTGGTAAATCAAAAAGACTGTACCAAGAGACAAATGTAGATGCATCTGCTTAGGTCCTTGAACAATGGAAGAAGTACACATAGGCTTGGGTGCCTTAGGGTAATCTGATAATTGAATTATGTGAATTATAAGAAGTAAACTGAATTTCTCACTACAGTTTTGGCATCTGTAGTGGCATCTACCTGGCGGAGGAAGGGGAGTCTGGGGTGGATCCTCACATGCAAAAGTGGATATCCAACAGTGAAATTAATCCTATCTGTGATAGGGAGAGTTGAACTGACCTCAGTCTATATCTGTAATGGCCAAGAATTTTCACTTCTAGCATTTTTAAAAGTAAACATTAATTCCTTTCATTAATTACACAATCACTTTACAAGGTTCTTAGAAATGTTTATCCCGCCTTGCTATGATCAAAGTCTTGGTTGCATCAGCAGTACAGTACCATCAATATTAAAATGTAACCCTTTCAGTTCCATTCCGATAAGTTAAATAATTTTAGATGGCATCATTTTGCTATTATGGTGTAATTAATCTAAAAGATCAATATATTTCTAAGATCATAACAACACATTGACAGCAAAGTGTAATTTAAATTCACTGCATACCATGTTAGGATACTCATGACTCAGAAATGAAAAGGCTGGGTAGGTTACAATCTCAGATGGAAGTAGTCTGTACTGGTCATTTCAGTGTATCTGGTATTTATAATGCTTCTGAAAAGGTTATAGTGTGCCTTATTCTTATCTAATTTTTTTAAAAAATCAGGTTTTGAATTTTTCTTTCACTTTCTAGAGGTATCTGACATTTCTCTAGTAATTCAAGTACATCTCACTGATTCCTCCAGAACCATTCATTCTCCATTTTCTGCAATACAGGACTGTGGCTCTACTGAGGCAGTAATGATTTTTGCTGGCTTCCAGCTGTTCTTGTTTGGTCTCAGGTGGCCTGGCTACCAGCCTGGACAGCAGTTTTCTACGTCTGTCATAACATTTCTGTTTCTTTTGCCTTTCAGCTGGATTTGGAAATTTGGTATTTGCTCAAATTTGACTCTTGTGAAAAGAACAGCCAATTAACATCTGTTCAGGAGTAGGCAGTCTTAGTTCATTTTTTATATTTAGCAACGTAAAGAGAAATTTTAATCTGTGCTTTCAGTTTCCTTGAATATATAACTGAATAAAGCCAGCACAAGAATAGCTGCAGCAACTTCAACACTTTCAGTTATTTTCCTGCTTTAAAATCCCTTTGGTTTTAAAAAAAAAAAAAAGCCCTAATACCTGTGGCTTACTATGCAGAGCATTTTTCATTATTTCATTTTGCTAACAATTAAAGCTTCTTTAGAGAAAGGTATAGTAGTAGTTAGGTACTTTGCTCAATACGAATGCTCCTGGTGTCTAAAAAGTTTTGAAAGAATTTGAGGAATAAAACCAAATAAGAATTACTCCATTAGATCCTGTGGCCCGTTTTCAATATGGTGATCGTTATTGTATGTATTGCATATTACACTTTCATATAAATAAATTAGTACCATTCAAAATCTTGTGCTAGGTCAGAAATTGTACACAGAAATCTTTATAAGTTTCTGAATGAAATAAACCCTTTTCAAAAATATTGATTCTGTCACTAGTTCTTGGAGTGGATTTTTTTCTTCAGAAAAAAATGTACATCTTTATTTGAGAACATGTTTTTGGCCAGAACAAAACAAAGCAACCAATAGTCTTCAGATGTCCTTTGTCCTTAGCAGATTGTAAGTTAAGCCTCTTCAGGTATTGAAAATATTCACCTCTGAATCTTTGTGAGCATTGGATCCTTGGAAGAAAACAGAAATATCAATTGTTTTATTAATATAGATTTCCTTGGAAGGACTTAAGCCACAGCTTCTTTATTCTGCCAGATAATGTGTAGCTGATATACCTGGAGGACTCTAGAGGTCCCTTCACTGACATAGGCTGTTCTATATGGAGGGACCACTTTTCAGGAGCACAAATGGATGCTTCATCAAGCACTTTAAGATTTAATCAGAGTGACAAGATGAAGCAGGATCATCACTAATGAGAACATATTGAAATTTCTTAATTAATTAATCTGTTATCTGAACCACATGCAGATTGTTATCTGTGAGTACGTGATCTGATACAATAACTAAATATATCTTCAAAGAAGCAAGAATGTCCTAAAAAGTTTTGAAGTAAGATACACTGTAAGTAATCACAATATTCTTACATCAGTGCCAGTGATGAATTGCCAAGTTATTGCTGACATAAACCAGTCTGTATTTAACTTTCATCACAGCAAGGGCACATGACTGAACTGGTTTAATCTTTGTAGATCTGCTGAACAGTCAGTGTCCAGTTTGCACTGGTGCATAGGATTAGGGGTTTTCTGAATGCAAGACATCATCCTTGCTTCTACTGAACTTCATGATGTTCCTGTTATTTGTGCCTGTTAAGGTCCCACTCTGTGGCAGCCCCATCCTCCAGGATATCAGTATCAATTCCCTATCTTCGAGCTGCCCTCAGACATACTATCTGTATGAAGACTTTACCAGTCCTGGTATCAAACACAAAGTTACATTAGCCAGCTCCCTCAGCATGCTTAGGTTCATCCTGTGAGGTCCTATGGACTTATATATGTGTGTGTTCAGCTCACTTAAACAGTCCCTAAGTTGTTCCCCTTCAAAGCTTCACTGTGTTCCTACCCTCCACAAATTTTGTTACTTGACATGCAGACATCAGAGGCTTGAGGAAAGACCTTTTCTGTAAAGGCTCTGAGTACCTCAGCCATTTCCCTGCCCTTTGCATGAGGTTGCCTGCACTCTCCATTAACAGCTCTACATTTTCCCTGGTGGTTCCTTCACTGATATGACACTGAAAGCACTGTAGAAGCCATTCATATTGACCTTCTCATCCTTCACCAGTTTCCACTCTAGCCAAGGGATGATTTTCCTAACTCTTTCCCAGAGTGCTTGGGTGATGCTATATTCCTCCTTGCTTGCCTCTCCCTGCTTTCACTTTTCGTCTCTTCATTTCTGGTTTTGAATTCAGTTTAAGTTCCCCATTCAGTCAAGCTGGTCTCTATTCTACATGAGTGGACTGTTCTTGTGTTTTGAGGAAGTTATATGTAGGTCATCAAGCTTTAAACAGTTCCTTTGCACTTCAGGGCAGCCTTATACAGGATACCACTGATCTTCAGCAATCAGTTATTTCATTTAATAATTTAATCTCTTGGATATATGTGATTTAGCAGTTCAGTAGCAAAAAATTCTTGAGCCAGTTAACTCACAGCCTGTTTTGAAAGATCCGGTGTGTTTTCAAGGTAAATAAATGAGCTGCATAGACATCCCAGTGGGGAATTATTTATTTTCCTTAGTCTTCTCAAACATCTAGAGTAAGTTCTCAGTGTCTCATTATTGCTTTAATATTCTGACAGTTGTGAGGCTTTCCTATGTGAATTTTGTATCTGTCATTCTTACATTAAAAAGTTAGAGAACTCTTTTCTATACTGCCAATAGAATCTGCATATGTTTAATAATTACTTAGCTTTTAGCATTCAATGTGACAACTGCAGATTTACTGTTCCAGTATTAGAAAATGGATTCCATGTGAAGGTAAAGGCAAAATATTTTATGGTCTCTTTGGACATATGAGTTTTTGTCCTTCCCTCCACATATCCAGGTATAAATTAACCATATAGTCATCAGAATCTTCTTTCCAGACTTTCTAAACAGTTTTTCCATCTGGTTAAGTGCCATCCTTCTCTAAATGTCTCTGAAATCTCTTCCAATGACCTGACCCAGTAAGTTGGTGAGCTCTGGATTTGGGCCTTGTTATACAATCACCAAATACTCATTTTCTGCTTCAGATACACTTCTTCTGTCAGGGGAAGTATCTTGGTTCATAAAATAATATTTTTGTGAGTATTTGCCAAAGCACCTGTTTAATCAAGATGTGCCTCATTTCAGCTACTCCCTGAAAGACGAACACTAACCCTTCTAAATGAAAAGAACAAAACCACAGTAAGAGTTAAAGAGACTTGATTTGAGTGATATCTGGAGTTTCATAAAAATGCTAGCCATGAAGGTCATTTTCAGGTAAGTATCTGAAGAAGGTACTTATATTCATTGCACTGTACTTTTTTCAATGCTTACCATTCTTTACTTAGGAAACGATGCAAATGCTACAAAGACAAATACCATAGTGTAATAAACAGCCAATGTTTATGATCATTCCCTTCCTTTGGAAAAGTTATTTGTTTCTTTCTTAGAAAAAAATGTACAGTAATGATCCAAAATAGTGTAATCTTGTTATACCACAAATGTCAAATGCTGAAGTCTGTTTTAAAGGCCCAATCTATTTATAGATATCTGTGTATATATATGTCAACTCTTTTTCCAGTATTCTCATACATATACTTCTTAAAAGGTTTCAGTGTGCAGTCTATAGTTTCTGTAAGTCTATAGTAGTCTAATTCAATATTTATTATAATGGAGTTTTATTGATTACATGATACCAGTACAAAATTGTTACATAAATAGATCTCTTTACTGGCTGTAAGAGGGTAAGTTCTAAAGTGTTCACATTTGGGTTCAGTACAGAAGAGCACCAATCATCTTGGATGCTTACCTGAATGCTCTTATGTTTGAAAATTTAACTGGAAATCTTAAAAGGATCTAAATACTTCCTGCTCTAAATCATGCCTTAAATATCTTGAGCACTGTCTTTGTTGTGGTATTTTGGTACTTAGGTTTCTAGTCTCAGACAGAAACCAGAAATACAGAAGCTTGCAAAAAGCTTCTGAAATAATGGAAAGAAGGTTAACCAAACATTTCAGAACACTCAAAAATGTATGACTGTTTGGAGGTCTGAGGTACATAGTTTAGGATATTCCCTATTTATCTCTAAAAGAAATATTCAAAGCTATTCTATTTCAGAAGCTTAGCATCTTCTTTGCAGTGTATTATAGGATATATATATTCTATATAAATTTGTTACATGTAGACTGGGGTCCATTATATCTACATTATATTTATTTATCTTATGTTTTCAACCAATGTTATGTTTACTACCTGAAATCACATGGGTCACGAAAAGATTAGTTCACTGAAAAACATTCACTGTTACTGTTAGAAAGAAGATGGAAGAAACATGGTATGAGAACAATCTGCCTCTGGGAAGGTTTACAGCAGCCCTGATTTGAACTTGTTGTACAATGGCAAATTACCATAGATTTTGAAGTCTGTTCTTTGTCTCCATTTGGTGGACAACTAGTCCGTATTCCTAGTTTTACCAGACTAGCCAAGCAGCACTTGCCATAGATTTGAAGAAAGTGTTAACCAAATAGCTGAAGAAAATAGCAAGTGTAAGACTTACTGAAGTATTGCTGTCTGTTTATAATGAGTTTAGAATTAAGTTTACCCAGAAGCACACATGTTAAGGAATGTCATGACTCTAGACAAAAATATTACTCTGGTCTTATATATACCCACACATATAAACATATATGCTTAAGATATTAACATTTCTAATATTAGGAAAAAAAGCCCAAATCACAATTTTTAAGGTGAAAAGGTGTAAGTATTGTGAAGAACTTTTACCGCAGAGCAAAAGGAGCAACAAATAAACTGCAATTAAAGTATATATTTACCAATATAGCAAGCTCAGTGTTTGCGTCCTCTGATGATTCACAAAGATTAAGACTGCTCATTCTGCAGATTTATGTTGTCATTTAGCACGCTTTATCATCGAGAAAACAGGGCTTTTGACGTGCTAAAAAATCAAAGGGTTTGTTTTAAAATTACTGGCTTAGTTAAAAGAAATATTCATGTCTATATCAAAATGAAGTGAAATGAAATAAAATGAAATGAAATTAAATTAAATGAACTGTAAGAAATTATAATTCGTTCATGCCTATATCACCAAATGACCATTGATAAAAGTCCAGTATTAAAAGGCCCATTTTCAGCTTCCCCATTTTCCATTAAAAAAAAAAAAAAATAAATAAATAAAAAGTTTATATGTCTAATGTTTATCAGCTCTTAGTAAGTTCAGTGTTTAGGTACTTGCAAAGACTTTCTGAATTTTTGTCACATCAAGATCACCTTGGATCAAATTCAACTCCTTATTTTAATTGTTTACTTATTATTTTGCCTTTCAAATCAGTGACCTAAATGCTCACTTCTTCACCAATGCTGTCTGTAATGGAGTGTAGCATAGGCCCACTACAAGCCAGTGCAATAGCAAGCATGGTTAGCAAGCACAGTCAGTGTGTTCTAGAGAGATAAGCAGAGACTCTCCTCAGTTTTTTGGAGATTGGTCCCAGCAAATTGAGCTGCTGAACAGGACAAAGCATGAAAAAGCCATTGCTACTCATTGCTTCTGAACAAATCCTGTCTCTTGTCGCTAACTAGCCTAGTATTACAGAGGCTCAGGAAGAGCTGAAATATCCCTGGAGAACATAGCAGGGGTGGGGAGACATCAAGAAGAATAGTGATTTACTTCAATACCTCAAAACTAAATGATGGAAGCAAAGGAAAGAATGGTGCCCTATAGATAGCATGGGGGACTGAGGAATGGGAAGAGAAAGGAGGCAGGTTTTTTCTTAGAAAGTGCTCTTTTTCTGAAAAGTTGTTGGCCAGTCAAGGCTACACTGGTGCCTCCCAGCCTACTGCTTAGTTGAGGATACACAGAGGGAAAGCAGTGCATTGACAATGCCATGATGGCACTGCTCTCCTGTGTGCATTCACAGAGGCTCTGTGTGTTCATTAGCAGAAGTTCAGGCTCCACTGTGATGGATCAGGATGAGCAAGACTCCCACCACAATTATGGACATGCCTCGCCAGGTTGTATGCCCATGCTCACCAAGTCTTGCTTTGAAGACTTACCTGTCCGTTCTGCATGTGGGGGCTCTGGTCAGACCTCTCTTCCCTGTTTTGCAGCCACAATCCAGACACAGCAGTAAGAGGAAATGGGCACAAACTGAAACACAGAAGGTGCCATCTGAACAGAAGGAAAAATATTTTTATTGAGAGGTTGACTGAGCACTGGAACAGTTTGTCCATAGAAGTTATGGAATCTCCATTCCTGGAGATATTAAAAAGTTGAATGGACATGGTCCTGGGCAACATGCTGTAGGACCAGATGACCAAGTTACCTCCAGAGTTCCCTTCCAACCTCAGCCATTCTGTGATTCTGTGATTCTCTGTGTGACATGATCCTTCCCTGGAGCTCCTTCCAACAGAGAGTGTGAATATGGGCTTGATGCACAACAAACCAAGTAATTAGGAAGTTATGTGGTCGTTTCCATCCAGACCACTATCCTCCAAGCCTTTGCCACGCAACGGCTGAAGCCCATTTCTTTTACTAACAAAACTCTACTGACTAGGATTTTACCCTCTACTTTCTTCAAAGCAAAGTCAAGTTTTATGGTGGTTAGTGTCATGAGACTTAAATAATAACTAAGAAGGTATTCTTTAGCCTATCAAGGATAAACTTTGAAGTTAATATTGTGTTCAACTTAATGATTATTGCACTTAAGATTTTACATATACTTCTTACTCTAAAAGAAATAAGAACAGTTTTGAAGGAAACAACTACATTGTTCTCCAACTGGCTTGCAATCCAAATTCCTGTCATCGAGAGTTTTTATGTATACAAGATATTACATAATATTGATTCTCACTTGCTGTTGCAAGAATACTTTCTAAACCAGGAATTTTTCCCTGTATTCAGCATTTCCACCTCTTTCTCTTCTATATTTGTATGGCCTTCTGTGATGTATGACGTCTCCCTCTTTTAAAAGATAAAACAAAAGATTTCATCTCTTGCTCATTTTGAGTTCCTCTCCTTCCTGCACATCTGCTGTTTTTTAAAAGCGTCCAAGAAAATTTTAAGTGCTATCTTTTTCTTTAAGAGCCTAAGAGACATTCATATCTAATTCATTTCTGGACAAAGTCTAGAAACCATGAGGACCTCATTGTGTTCAATCAGTAGAAAATGAAAAACTGATAGAATTTCAAATGCAAAATTCCATTAAGAGTTCAAGTGTCAACATTGCTGTAACATATGTCCCATATTACTGTCTTGTGTTTTACATCTATTCCAGGGTTTAGATATTTTTTAATAGTTGCAGTTTTGTACAAACATAGCAAAAATCTGTGGATTATGTAAATTAGGAAGTTTTGCATTTAGTCACTAAGGAAAATCAAAATTGAACTAGATAATTATGTCCAGATCATTTTTTTTCCTTTATTTTCATGATCACTCTTCATGTAGCACATTTACTACCTTTTTTAATTCAGAACTTCGAGTGAACATATGTTAGATGGTAATTCATTCCTAAAGCAAATATAACTGTAATAGTTGACACACTATTTCAACAAAGAATTTCTACCCCACGTATCATTCTTCCATCAGAATATATGCAGTTAAGGAAGCCAAATATTGACAAAGAAATGCAAAGTAACTGTTTCTCTTCTGGTACTATTAACAGTGAAACTAAAAGTGCTGTGAGTTCATTTTGGCCTTCAAGTTACAAAAGTCCATCTTCAGTCCTTACAGCAGCATCCACATGCATTTAAATGTAAAAACAAGGCCTCCCTCATGACTGAATTCTCATTGAATTCTTTTTGGGGTTTTTTTAAATAATCTAGTGAACAAAACACTATATCCTTTTTAATTCATAATAAGCTTTTTTTTTTTTTTTTTTTCCTGAATTAAACTACAGTATGTGGATTATTTAGTTAGAGAGCAAGGACTCTGGATCAGGACGCTTTACCAGTGTAAATGCTACTGTTGCAAAGCAAATCCTAAGGGAAAACATTACACAGTAAAGTGTCGTGTTGATTGAAAAAGTAATGATTTTCAAATGTTTTTGATGGAAATGATGACCAAAACCAATCCTGTTTTTCAAAGAACTATCAGCCGGTTTGCAGGCTAGAGCTGATCCAGCAGTATGTGCAGCATACTGTAGATACTAAATCTTGGCGGCAGAAATCTTTGTGATAGGATTTATTGTTCTTGAGCAATACATCCCAGGATGCTCTTTGACGCTGGAGTTTATTTAATAGGATCAGTCCCAGACTCATTTTTTCAGACTCTCCTATTTCATTGCTCACAGTGGGTTCTTAGAAGTTCATTCTCTTACATGTGACTTCTTCATAAATATGAGACAGAAAGGTCTTATTTTATTCACCATCTGTTTATACTCCTTCAGTGTTCCTTTCCTACATTAACTCCACATCTGGTTCCATACTTTCTATGGAGGCCAAAATTACAGCCACATCCACTATTTTCATGACCCCCTCACCATTTCATGAATTTACACAAAGTAAAAATTGCCAGAGTAACAACGTAATCTGAAGTCCTTTGGGAAGCTCATTTCTTTTGGGTCCTTTGACTTAAAGTTTCTTTCCACTTTTGCCAGATTGCGTAAAAACTCAGAATATATGATTACTTCTAGGAGATGCCATGCTAGTGTTGTCCTTGTGTCCCACTTAGAGTGTGGGGTGAGTGCCAAATGCCATGTGCTGTCCATTGTGGTGGTAGGTTTAAACACACAGACATTTACCCACAGAAATCTGACTGAGATCTCTGACTCATTTCATGTCATTTCTGAGCACAAACAATTCTTACATAGCTATGATTTTCCACCCTTGTTAGCTGAGCCAGATTTGTGATGGTGGCCTAGAAATAAGCATGCCTACTATGCTATGACCATCAAGTTAGAAAGTCACTGTTTCCTTCCCCCACTATTCATTATAATTGCTTTGGATTCTCTTCACTTTGATCAAATGAGACTATTAAATGTTGTGCAATTTCACTGCTCATGGCTATTGTCTTCATAGTTTTCAGTTTTGTCAGATTTTTATTATAATCCTCTTTTCCTAAAGCTGAGCAATGTCAGCTCCCTCCCACTAACCTGTGTCTTTGTGTGGCTCACCCTAATGTTGCTCATACCTCCTGTGAAAAAATACACACTGGTATGAAGCTAAGCTTAGAGCATCAGGATAAAGTTTTTGCTCAAATAACTTAACTGATGCCAGCAGCATTATCAGGACACCTGAAACTAAGAGCATATTCTCTGTCCATTTCCTTTGTGTCTCCTGGATGCTCCCCATCCTTTTGAGAGAAGTATTACTTGAGCTTACTCTTTGAAGACAGATCACAGCTCCACCACATGGTGGTTATTCCCGAGGAAATGTTAATTACTGTTTTCTGGTTTAGACTTTTAATTTCTGTAATTTCATACCACCCCTACTTCTATGGCCTAATTTTAACTCTTCTTTTTTTTTTTAAGGAATCTGCAAGGCAAGCAAGGTAACTTGTCTTAACTCCTCAAAATATACAGTATATACTTTCTAGCAAGTCTTCAGTCTTAGGTTTCTAAACTTTGCAGTTTCCTTTTTAATGCCAAAACAGGTTGATAGGCTTTTTTGCACCCTAGGTCCCAACCTTTCTAAAAAGACTGTCTACAGATGTTGCAATGATGACTGCAAAGGCCCATCAATACATCAGAAAGTTTGACCCCTTTTCAGTATCAAGCACAAAAAATCTGACCATGTCATATCCAAAATTTGACTTCACACATTGCAATGTGTATTTTCCCCTTCATATGATGATTCAGAGAGATGCTGCATCTATACACAATCTTCTAACACCTCCATATAAAATGTGTTCAAAAAGTACAGTATGTGTGTTACATTTCTGGGTTTCTCTCTCATAGGACAAGGGGGAGGAAAAGTAAAGAGTCAAAAAAAAGGTGTTTTCAAAAGAAAAGCAAATGTAATGTTATTTATAACATCTAGGGAAGCAGGAAGGGAGGAAGTCCTCCTGCATTCAGTCAAAGGTAGAAGGGTTGACTTAAGAGCTTTTCATACTTCTCAGTGGGAAAAACAATAGATAGAAGATGAGAATTAGTGGAATGATAGTTCTACATCCACTAAGGACTACTGGTCAAATACCACTGTTAATCATATTTTACCCATGGTGCTATTAACACCTTTTGCAGTGGTCAGATGAATACAGATGACCAAGTTAAAAGATCAGTTCCAAATACATTCCTCTTTGTTTTCTGGTGGCAACCAGTATTTTCAGTGATACTAAAATTATCTTAGGGAATGAGCATTTCTCAATATTTCACAATAATCTGAGATATTTATCACAATAAAGTTTTGTTAACTGAGCCATATTCTTTCAGCTTGCTCTACATGTTATTATATGTCAATTAAAGTTACATATGTACCAAATTTTTTAAAAATACTTTTTAACTATTCTCCTTTTACTTTCTGTAATTTTTTGAGTGCCTCTTTAACACACCCAAGTGCAATTATCATGGAAATTCATGGAAATACTGTGATGATATGATGTATGATAAAAACATGCTCAAGTAATTTCAGGGTATTATATTTTTGTGAACTAATCTCTTGTATTGTAATGGGAGCAATTTTCACCCTTTTTACACGGGAATATACTACATCCAAGAGCCATGATATGTGATCTGAATTAAAATTTCCTTTTTATGGAGGATCCAACTACCTTTGTTTTGTCGGTGTCTCCAATGTGGTTGAAGGAAAAACTCAAAGATGATATGGGTCTTTTGTAGGCTTGATAATTTTGGGCCCTCAACCTTGAAAACAGCATCATTTTTTAGGAAAAAACCAATGTGTTTTGAAAAGTGGTACTTTTACAGTGATGTTGAGGCATTCTCAAAAATACTTAACATTAGCTAAGCTTCGCTCCAATTAGAGTCAAAAGACGCATTAACACCGTCTCCAACATGTGCTGAATTGAGCCGACAAGCCTTACTTTTAAAAAATTTTTTCATAGTTTACAAGAAAAAAGGTATCTTTGAAAAAATTCAAATATTGCCTGCTTTGCCAACTGTTCTGCAGACTGAGAGTCAAGCAGGATTATTTCTGATTTTTGCCACATCACTAATACCAAAATATTTTGCAAACCCTTTTTTACTCATTAAATCTATGTAGCTCCATTACATTGATGAATATTGTACAACTCAGTGATGATGACAGAATGTAGCCCAGCAACTAAAGCTTGGTTTCCCATTTTGTTGATGATGTGAAAATCAGCAGATTATCTATCACACTCATCCCCTTTAACAAAAGTGTGTTTGTTCCCATTCAAGTATATTGGTTCCAAGTATACACAGAAGAGATGATGTTTACTGATTAAAATGTGATTGTATAAATTGGTCTATTATTTTTCTCTGTGAACACAATTCCCCTTACAGTTATTAGGACCTGCTTGCACATTGTGGAATGAAACAGAGACACCACCATTTTTGGACTTTCAAATATTTGCTCATTATCTTAAGAGCAATGGTAATATACTATAACTCATTGTTAAGAGTGTGTTCTAAGAGACATACTATGCCAATCTACAGAAGACATGATGTGTTACCTCTCTCTCATCAGCATTCTGAGTGATTAGCTCAAGCTGTACATACCTCCTTGTGATAAATCCCTGGAGGTGCATTGTGCAACTTCTCTACCACGCTTTAGAAGTGGGCATCACATTAATATGCGATTCTCCCTGTAGGTATTATTATTTTGATGAGATAGTTCCTACTGTTTGGGACTGGTTCATTTTGCAAAGGGTGATGAAAAGAAAATCCCATCATATAGTTTTAAAGAAGGAATAATAAAGCATTCTTCTATAATGCTCTTTTATTCCCAAAACATCCTGACTCTTATAAAAACACACACACAAACTGCCTTGCACATTACAGAATTTCAAGTACCTCAGGGTTGTTATAAGACAAAATTCTTGTCATAGCAACTCTTATGACTATATATTGTATCGTGATACAATTTCTAAGTTTATTTTAGTTCCTTCCTTGAGGTAAACAGCAGTATTTAGAAAAACAATTTAGTGCGCTTTCTAGTTTTGAAGTCCAAAGAATTTAAGCACACACTTTTAGTTAGGAGAAAATAAAAAAATCAAACCAAATGAGTTTTTAAAGAATTTAGAGCACACTTCTTCTTGTATCAAGAGATTATTCTGTCCCTTGCATATGTGACACAGTCTTATTCTGTATCAGATGAAGGTACCCCTCTCATTGGAAACCCATGGAGCTGAAGTATAGTTCTAATTTGCTGATAATGCTAGATTTTATAGGTTCCATGGATTTTCTTCCCCCTCCTCTCCCATTGTTCGTGCCAGAGGTTCCCTGCTTCCTGTCTCCAGCTGATAGTGGTGGGACAGTGGAGGTTCAGGGAGAAGGGGAGGGGGCTGGTCCCTTGGCAGCTCTGGGGAGGCAGGGGTCTGGTGATGTCTGACAGCTGAAACAGATGATGCTGCACACCACCTATGTAAACAGAAATAGGCGCTGGGTCTGATGTAGCACAGAGATATGACCCTGCCCATAGAGCCGCTGAGTCTAGACTCCAGATGTGTTCTCACTGTTACCAGGCCAATTCAGATCCAACTGGTAAATATTTCTACCAGATGACAGTGGGCTCAGTTACAGAAATGAGGACAAAGGACAAAAATAGGCAGAAAATGAGTATTGGGCATTACTGCAGCTTAGAAAAATATTCTGCATAGTTTTAGAGATGTTAAGGGGCAATTATTTAAATAGATCGTATACATTCTTTTATTTTCTTACCATGTTCAGCTGAAAAAGTTCCAAGGCAAACTGAAGGCTATTTAGGCAAATTAGTCACTTAAAATGAACTGAAGCAGAGGTTTGTAAAGGATAAAATAAAAATTATACTATGACTTTACCATATGGACATAAAGAAATAAGGAAAAAGCATAGTGTTGATAACCTCAGGCTGGTAAATACCAGTTTATTGCGAAATGAGTGTTATGTGATTTATTTACAGAAATGAGTGATTATAGAACAAGGACACTTTACAGAAACAAAATTCAGGACAGCAACCCCTGTCTGCTTGTGTTTCATGCTAAGGTAGTGTAAGCACGGGAGATTACCTGTATCCTTTAAAAAGACATTTGTAATTTGCACAAACATTACGTGAACCTCTGTTTGAGTCCTGTGTTTGCAAGATGACTGCCTATAAATTATTCCAGGAGAAGACACATGACTTCAAAGGGTCTTCTTCTCTGATTGGGAAGTATAAGAGTCCTGCTTTTCACATTTCTTGATGAGCCTTCCTGAGATTAATTATCTGGCTGATGAACAGGACATGAATGACAGTACATAAACATAGGTAAGATATAGAGTTCCAGCTATAAAAGGAAATTAATAAACAAAAGTGGGGTTTAAGTACTCTTTCATGAAATCAGAAGTTTGTATGAATGTTGTTATATAGCTTTGAAAACTGTTAGAATAAAGATGTTTCCCAGCATGTCCAATACTGATTGCATTGGTGTGAAATGTATAACCTCAGCCTGGCAACAGAATATTTTGGAGTATTTTTTCCTCATCCTAGTAATTGGTAGCCAAATAGTTACTTTTATGACACTCATATTTGGGTGAGCAAAAGAGCATTCAGATCTGCAGAGACTGGAGCCATGCTATCTCTAAAAGCAAAGTTAGAAATGGCTTAGCTATTAAAACAATCACATTAAACAAGGAATAGCTTGGTTCCTCACTTTGGACTCATAAACCCTCAGCAGGAGCTTTGAACTGAAGAAGAAAGGCTACCCTCATCTAAATGTTCCTTACGATGACCTTTTAAATAGTTAACCTAGTTATGTTATAACTGCAACTTTTTCTGTACACACCTGTGAAGCTTTTACTTTGTGTTCAAAAGACAGAGTGGATCTGCTTACTAATTGGCTCTCATTGCACTATGCTCCTTTGTTTTTTTCTCTTCCCTCTCATCTTCCCTTTGTGTTTGAGGAGCTCTAGCCAAGCGTTAAATATTCCTGAGGAGAAGTTTGCAAGCACTGGTACAAAATGGTTTGGCTGACTACTCGGAGAATATCAGTATATACTCTCTGGTGAGCAGTAGTGTACTGTGAAATTGCTACATTTAATTGGGTTACAGCTGCTGATCATTTTGTGCAGCTATACTGGGGGTTTACTAACAGACTCTCTGGCTTAACACAGTTTCTTTTCTCAGACCTATTCATCCATATATAGAGGAAAAGAAGGTACAAGTCTGAGAATATGTGAACCTAGACAGATGAAAGACTGAGGCTGTGTCTTTGTACAAAACCATGCTGCTTCATTCTTCCCAAGGGAGCACACTTCTAGCATTTATTCACCTAATGGATTGACATCAAGCTTCCTGGTACCAAAGTAAACAATATTAAAAATACAGATAAATTAGGTATATAAGGCCTGAAGACACCAAGGACACAACAGAATTTTTTATTTTGGTGGGGAAAAGAAAAAAAAATTATTTCCTTCACCAGAGGATCCCATCTTCCATCACTGTACATTCTCAAGAGGATCAGCATCTAAGAACTGACCCCATTCTCCACTCGTTTCTCTCATGAGAAGACCTTTTTAAACAGGGGCTAGCTCTTTGATCTGTTAGCTTCCTGTATCTATTCACATCATTGTTATTCAGCTACTTCACCTCACTGACCAGGTCAGCAATATCATACAGTACTGTCTACAAAATATTAAAACTGTAGTAGATTCTCATGTCCCACAGCCTGCATCTGACTTCCCAACTTTCATCCCCATGAATCATAGAAGAATCACCTGGTTTTGGGAGACCTGAGTAGGTGAGGACCTTCATGTCCCAAGAATATCAAAGTTTAAGAATGGAATGTCACATCCCATGTTTTCTCTATTAAGGGAAATGCTAAATGTTTTCCACTTCAAGCTTAGTTATTCCAAAGGTGCACACAAACCTTTTTTCTTTAGAAAAAAAGACTGGAAATTAAGAATGGGAGAAACAGTGATAGAAGCCTGTGACATAACTTAAAGCTAAGAAGAACAAATGGGAACCAACTGACATATTTAGGTACCATAAATACCTTGCCAAGAACATCCAAACTGACACAAAGGCTACAAAAAATGTTTACATTAAAAAGTGGTTAAAATGCAAGCAGATACAAGCAGCACTTTTTCATAAAAATTTTAACCTAGAATCTGAAGGAAGTCTTTTTTTTTTTTTCTCCAAGCTACCATGATAACCATGATTAATCAGATTTTTGAAAAACTGACTGAAATATACTCATCAATTTTTTCAGTTCTTCATATTGCCAACACAAATGCAATTTATATAGATGCACACATTAAATAAAGATAATATTTAGACTGTGTAAAAGAACAGCTGCTTATTATCTTCTCTCACACTTTTTTCCTTTCCATTTCCATTTTCATTTGCTTTTCCCTTTCCTCTTTCTTTCCTCCTTTCTCATTCTCCCTTTCTCTCTCTTTCCCATTCCCTTTTCCTCTCCCTCTCTCATTCTCTTTTTCTCTTTTCTTTCTTTCTTTCTTCTTTCTTTCTTTTTCTTTCTTTCTTTCTTTCTTTCTTTCTTTCTTTCTTTCTTTCTTTCATTCTTTCTTTCTTTCTTTCTTTCTTTTCTTTCTTTCTTTTCTTTCTTTTCTTTCTTTTCTTTCTTTCTTCCTCCCTCCCTCCCTCCCTCCCTCCCTCCTGCAGGCATTTTTCTCTCTTTCTTGCTTTCTTACATCCTTCCTTTCTCTCTCCCTGTAGCTGAAGAGATATACTGGCTCCTGATTTTAACATGGGAAGTACCAAGTGCAAATTACTATATAGTAACTGACAAGTAACCCTAAGTTACTTTAAGAAAATTTAAAAAACAACTGAGAATCACTCATTCTTTTCTAACTCATCTAGCATTTCTTCTTTTGCCTCATTCCTCTGTGCAGAAGGGGTGTTTTTCTGGAGTGAAAGCAATTAAATCTCAAAGAGATGGTCATAATTCGTTTCTGCTTGGGAAGTGAGCACATTTGAAAAATGAGTTCAAATTGATCTAGGGGTTTTTCCATCTCCTCTGTGGAAGAAACAAAACAGAATTTAAAGCCTGAAATGTTAGGAGACTCCATTACTTCAAAAATGCTGAGAATTATTATTATTTTTTGAAAACAATGTTTTTTCTTGCAGTTTGGGGCAATATGAAAAG
>JAAGNO010001851.1:18390-28786 GCA_033439905.1 Ceryle rudis
ATTTAAATCTAAATAATTGAAATAAAACTATTTATTATAATTTTTAAATTTATTTATAATTAGAAAAATGTTTTTTGTTGTAACGTTGCTAGATGTTTAATATGAGAAGTTCTCTTTCTGAAATGGAGATTATACCATATGCAAATGTATTGCCGCACAGGTTGTAAGCGTCTAATGAAAGGTGCACACAGCAGTGGTAAATGTTGAATAAACAAGGATATTTTATATTTTAAAGTACTGGATACTACGTAGTAGCATGATGTCCTGTGTGATATTTGAACTATGATAAAAGAGAGAAAGATGCTGCCATGGAAGACCCAGAGGCTAGCAAGACTGACTTTAGGGCTCTGGCATCATGGCAGTCTGGGTTTTATTCTTGTCACAGTTCAGTCAGGGTGGCCCCTTAGACCTATAACAGATGTTCTTTGTTAACCCCACGCCCTCTCCAAAGAGAAAGAGAAAGGGAATAAGGGAGAGACTTAGAAATTAGAAAAGGAAACAAGAACAGCTGTAATGAAAATGAAAACAATAATAAAAAAATGGAATATATACAAAACAAGTATCAATCCCAACCGCCCTGATGGTAATTACATCACCATCAACACTAATGTTGTGGAGCAGGGACTGGGAGAGTCCCAGACTGGGCCCAGCAGCAGATGGAGCTGTGTTCAGGAGCTGAATTCTGGTGCTGCATTCAGGAACAGGCAGATCAGGATGGAAGGCAGAACGGACAGAGGCTTCCTCAGATGGTCCAAGGAAGAAACTGGAAGAGGACCTGAGCAAAGCTGGCAAAGCGGGACAAGAGGGCAAAGAGAGGGATAAGACCCTCATGATTCCTTGGCTTTATACCAGATATGACGTGTATAGGATGGAATCCCTTGTTGGTCAGTTTACGGACACCTGTCCTGTCCACTACTCCTTTCAGGTGTGGTCTTTTACTTTCTGCACACCCCAGTGTGCTACACAAGATCCAGCAGTGGTCTTGGTCTGCACACCAATCCTTGGCACTAACTCTAAACATGGGGTGTTATCACTGCTAGAAGCAGACACTGTGAAAACAGTCTGCTAACTTCAGACAGTGCAGTCAGTTAGAAGAATTGAGCTGAAAATTAAGATCACTGAACAGTATTATTTCTGTTCTCACTCAAACCAGGACAACTCTCAGTCCTACTGGTGGTAAGGAAAGGCTCAGGTAGGAGTAGATGCCTATTTCATGAGATGACAGAAATGTCTGCAGTTTAGTGGTGTGCCTGGTGTGCTGAGATGGATAGAAGGAAAGTCTTTAAGACAGGTAGAGTTGAAGAGAGAGGATAGCTGTCAATGTAAAGAAGCAGCTTGAATGTATGAAGCTCTTCTGTGCTATGAGAAACAGTGTAATTGAGAGCTTGCATGATCAGAGAGTGGCCATTATGTATGACATGGTGGTGGGAGTGTGTTACAGACCCTCTGAATCTGGGTGAAGAAGTGAACACCCTTCCTTAAACAATTTACCAAAGTCTGTGTATCACAGATGTTACTTCTCACAGGGGACTTAAGCCTCCCTGACACCTGACAAACTGGCAATACAGTAGGACACAGACAATCTCAGAAATTTCTGAGGATGTCATGTATAACTTCATAATATAGATGCTGTATGAGACAAGCAGAGGTGATGTTCTCCTGGACATTGCAGCTCATGGCCTCTGTAGAGCATGTTGGGCATGTGATAAACAATGACAAGCTTGTCTGTAGTGAGCATGAAATTGAAGAGCTCAAGATCCTGAGGGGGCTGAGGAAGGCAAGCAGTAGAACACAGGTCCTGAATATAAAGAAGGTAGACTTCAGTTTATTTAGAGAAATGGAAAGTATAATCTGGTGGAAAGCATTATTAAAGGCCAAAGGGGCTCATGAATTAGCAGATCTTTGAGGACAGTCTCCTCCAAACAAAGGAATGATCCATCCTACTACTCACAAAAATGAACAGATATATCAGGAGTCTTGTCTTGGCTAAGCAAGGACCTGACTGGGGGACAGTGCAAAAAGAAAATTTATAGAAGTGGAAGTGAGGGCAGCTATGAGAGATGGTGTTAGGTGAGACAAGTAGTGGAAGAAGATCAAGTCAGTGATCTCCTGAGTAATGTCAGTATATACAGATCCACGGGTCTAAAAGGGATGCATCTGTTGAGTACTGAGCCATTTGGACAATGTCATAGTGAGGTCACTCTAAGATGTCCTTGAAAGGCTGCAGAGATTGAGAGAACTCCCTGATGACTGGTGGAAAGAAAATGCTACTACCATTTTCAGAAAGGGCAATAATGATAACAGTGAACCAAGGGCAAGACAGTCTCATCTTGGTTCCTGAAAAAATCATGGGAGTGAGTCCCCTTAGAAAACATTTCTGGGCAAATGAGGCAGAAAGTAGTGAATAGAAATATTCAGTATATACGTGGAACAGGTAAATTATAGTTTGGCCAAGTTGATTGCCTTTTATAAATAAAAACCCTAAGACTGTGGATGAGGGGAGAACAGTCTTAGGGGCTTCAGTCTTGATTTTACCCAGACTTTCAACATGGTTTTCTGTGAATCCTTATATCAATGTTGGGACTTGACAGTTTAGATAGGTGAGACTGATGAAAAGCTGTCTGGATCACTGGATTCAAAGGATACTGGGAAATTATTTGTACTCTGCCTGGAAGTCAGCTCAAGTGACGTCCTTTGGGTCTGTCCTGGGATTTACCCTGTTTATCAGTGATCTGGAGGAGAAGGAATGGACCCTCATCAAGTCTGTGCGTGATACTAAACTGGCAGATGAAGTCAATGTGCTCCATGGCAGGGCTGGAGGAATGAATCTCATGATATGCAGGAAGGATTTGTGCAAAGTCCTGCATTTCAGATGATCAATAAAAGATTGGGCTGTATCATAGCCAGGAGATTGAGGGAACTGATCAGTCCTTTCTACTCAGCATTTACTATATTGCATCTGGAGTGCTGTGGCCAGGTTTGGGTTCCTCAGCATAAGAAAGGGATTGATTGACAAGCTGGAAGAAGCCCAGTGGAGGATTGCCCAGACTGTTGGCAGACTGGGGCACCTGACCTATGAGGAGAGGCTGGGAGAGGGAAGTTTGTTCAGCCTTATGAAGGGAAGGCTCAGGGTGAATCCTGTTGTTGTCTTAAAGTCCCTAATGGGAGGAGACAGAAAAAATAGAGCCCTACTCATACTTGAGGTGCATAATATAAAAATGAGAGGTAATAAGGCAGGTTGCCACAAAAGAAGTTCTGATCAGATATAAGGTTGGCCAGAGAGACTGAAATCTCTATCCTTGGAAATACTTGATTACACTGAAAGTTGCACTAAGCAGCCTAATCTATGTTGGCCTTGTATGAAGAGAGGGGTTGGATCAGGTGACCTTCAGAGCTTCCTTCCCACCCATTCTAAGATTATTTTTGTACTAAAATGAAAATCAAGGCACCTGGGATGTAGCTCTATTTTTGTATGTTCCTTTATGAGCTAGGAGCTATTTCCAGTGTCAAGAGTATAAAGCCTCTAAGTACATACCTGAAGAGAAGAGTAAACTTAGTCCTGAATAGTTATATTTTCTGGGATAAAGACTGGTTTATTTTACATGAAATGAGCAGTATCCAGAAGCCATTGTAAGAAGGACTTTATAGATAAAAGATAAACCTTTTCTCCCCCCCACCCCTGTTAGTTCTACTACAGAGCCAGTTCATGCCAGAAAACCTAGTTAATGTAATGTGTATTTAACATGGTCTACAATGCATCATTCCGTACATGGAAAGTAACAGGCAGTACCCACTGGAACTATGTGCTCTCCATCCCTGTTTATCATTCTGCATGTGAGCTCCTAAAGAAGAATTCAGGTGCTTAACTTTAATCTCTTATCCTTGGAAATGGTTACCTTCCCCAATATTTAGTTAAATATGATATTTACAGTAAGGAAAGTTTCATCTTGAGAATCTTATTTTGAGTAAGATCCAAGTGAACTATTTTTGATAGCCCTAATGAATCTTAGCAAATATTCTTTTCTCCCTATCATGTATCAAGTAATTTAGAAGGGAAAAAAAGAATAGAAAGGAAAAAAATAATATGTTATGTTTAAAGTTAAAGCACAGTTAAAGGCACAGGCAGAACCTGAACATATAAACTAAATATGTGCTTCAGTAGTGAGACTTTCCTTTGTTTAGGCTACAAAGTTTTCAGCTTAAGTGCTTGCTGTGTTCTGGGCATGAAAGAGATAACTACTAGGAGAATTAAGACTTTGAACACTCTTATCTTACCAATAACAATCCTAAGAGAAAGATCCTGAGAATCTCACTCTTACGCTTATTGATGCAAGCCCAACTGAATAAACTGAACACTTTCTTCCTTCTGATGTGATCCACCATAATTTGATGCTAGTGATGGTTCAAATCTTTCCCTAGTTTCTTCCTAATTGACTACTTTTGTTCTGGAACTGTAACAATCCCAGCTACGACTGTTTCACCGTACAAGCAAACAAAAAATGAGCTCTTGCTGATGATGCCTGTACCACTATTAGTTGTACTCAACTACTGCAGGTGGATAAACTCAGAGAAAGCAACTGGAGAATGACAGGACAAAATTACATATTGCTATTGTTGCAGGTGGTTTAGGATACGGGCTTTGAGACTAAAGGCTTTTTTTGTCCTATTACATCAGTTTAAGATGCAAATCACTATTTGTGTGTTAGAAGCATTGATTGCAAATAAACATAAGATTTTAAACATTGTGACTAATCTATACTGTGGGAGTCCATATTGTGAGCATATCAGCATTGCTGTGCTATAAGCAGTTGGCAGACCTTCTTGTTTTGTTTAAGCAAGCAAATCTGTTTGTGAGATTGCTGGGATAACTCATGCAGGTTTCTGTGCACTGGCTATTCACTGGGATAAAGTGCATGTCCTAATCCTGCTTCGATTGGACTGATGATAATGAGGCTAAAATATCTGCCGTGGCTGTTCAAAAGTGATTTGTTTAATAATAAATAGGTTCCTGTAACATTAATGGTATCATATGCTGGAATACAGCAAATAATTCTGTCCAGGGTGTTTTCTCTTACCTGGAAGTTTTTATAGTTTTTATGCAGTATTCATTTTGGAGTGTGTTTTTGTTTTGTGTGTGGCGTTGTTATTGGTTTGTGGTTGTGCTTGTTTGTGTGGGTTTTTTTGTTTGTTTGTTTTGTTTTGTGTGTTTTTTCCACTTAAGTAGGTGGGTTTTTTTTCAGGAACCTCGGAACAGAGTAACTCACTGTTCCAATGGTTTCTCAGCCTGCATATACAATTTGGTGGAGTAGAAATAGAGAAAGGAGAGTAACATCTATTTGAATAGAAGAGCAATACAGAATGCTTTGCAAGGTACCTTGTTAACATTCATTACTGGCTGTTCTGGTGACTAGTAAATCAGGTGAGAGTGGACATTCATTATGATCTTGAAGAACGTTTGCTGTGTGCAGTCCTTAGCCAAAGTTTGGTATGTAGCCAAACTTTGGTATGTAAGTAAGAGTAGTTTGATACAGAATTAATACTCGTGAGAGAATTGTGCTCTTGGTTTAGAGCATATAGCCATTTAGTGCAGACTATGTATGCATTTGTTTCTACTCTTTAAGAGGTATTTCATGTAACCTGCACCTGTGAGCTGCCTAGTACACTAGTACACCAGTGGCACACACCAGTCCACATAAAACCATGTAGTTTAAAGCATCATGTGTTTTTGGCTTATCACTTATATAGACATAACTTATGTCATATTTGAAATTATTACTTCCTAGGTGTTGCACAACATTTCTTCAGCAAATTGATTCACACTATTTCATCCTTTAAAAATGTAGTCAGGTTGGGGGTTTTTAATTGGATGAATTCCATTCAGTATATTGATTGAACATGATTCTGATGTGCCCTCCTCCTCTGCACTGAATCTCTGATGCAGTGTGCTCGCTCACATTCTGACATGGTGAATAGGAAACGACACCAAGCAGAGCTGTGCAACTCACTGCATTGAAAGGCTGAGGGAGCTGAGGGTCTTTAGCTTGGAGAAAAGGAGACTGAGGGGAGACCTCATCAATGTTTATATATACATAAAGAGTGAGTGCCAGGAGGATGGAGCCAGGCTCTTCTTGGTCATGCTTGTTGACAGGACAAGGGGCAATGGGTGGAAGTTGAGGCATAGGAAGTTCCATTTAAATATGAGGAGGAATTTTTTCACTGTGAAGGTGACAGAGCACTGGAACAGGCTGCCCAGGGGGGTTGTGGAGTCTCCCTCTCTGAAGATATTCAAAACCTGCCTGGACATGTTCCTGTGTGATCTGGTATAGGTGATCCTGCTCTGGCAGGAGGGTTGGACTAAATGATCTTTTGAGGTCCCTTCCGGCCCCTGACATTCTGTGATTCTGGTATTCCATATTTTTATTTATTTTTATGTATTTAAAGATATTTATCAAAATCATTGTTTTAAATCTATTGTCTGGAAAGAGCTATCATTAAGAGGCATTGCTGATTATGCACAGCAGATGGACTGAACTCTTGGATGCATCTTAGCCATGTCTTTTAAACTCAAAATACCCTCCACAGTCTCTGTCTGAAATGGGGTAGGTAAATGTCATAGAGGCACTATAACATTTACCTAGGTGTCTGTACAGATTAGAATATAAAATCATTGATGCATAAAGTGTTATAAATATGTTTATGCAAATTCTAGCTCCTCTTTAACTTTATCTTCTTTTGTGGTACTCATCAGTACAGCCTCTGTTAATCGTTAATGATTAACACACCTTCTTCCTCCTTCACTTTGATCTGGGAATAACGCCAGACATATTATTAAGGTTTAAAAGTTTTCCTTCCCCTCCCATTTTGCCAGCTCATGCCAAGGTGTTACTGACCTCTGATTCCTTTCTTCTGATGATCTTAGCATTAATTCTCCAAATTCTATGCACTAAATGGCATTTTCTCCCCTTTAAAATGTAAAGAATACATCTATACCAAGTAGCCTACTGATGAGAAGATTGGATGTCTTCAGTGTCATTAATCAGTAAATTAACTTCAAGCACTCATTTCAGTGCTGAAGATACACACTTAACTGAGATTCGCTTGCCCCAGATCAGATTCAGCACTGGCAAAGAACGAACTAGTGTCCTTGTGCTGCTTCTGCCTACTCAGCTCTAACTTTGACTGGCTCCTCTGGATATCTGATGTATCTGGTTTTCAGACCAAACTGGTCAGATGAAAGCACTGTGTTACTGATACAGCACAGTCCTTTGAGTGAAGTTATATCACGTGTATAATGTGCCTTTGTTTTGTAGGGATAGTAAAAGCATGTATGGACTAAATGTTGTAAAATGTATAAAAGTTTGTGAATTGTGCTGATCTGTTTTGTATACAAAGAGGTAAAATGAAAATTCTGCAAGAACAGTAAGCAAGCCCTCAGAGGGTAGTTGGATTTGCCTCTCTTCATGACTATCCTTTTTATATTGCTAGTATCTAAGAGCAGGCAACTGGCTTCTGTATCTCTGCCTCTAAACTTAGACACAGAGTTCTAATTTGCATGCATTTTTTTTTTAAGATTGTTTTATCTCTGAAAGGTTTTATCATATTTTTTCAGTGCTAGTGATTAAGAAAATAGATTTTTCTTTTAATAAGGGTATTTAGCCTGTCACGACCAAGCTGTTTCTTGCAAGTTAGACATTATGACTTCTGAGAAAAAGGCTGATTCATTTGACAACTCTTTCCCTCACTACAAGAAAATGTAGAATGTTATGCCTCATTAGTTTGAGAGTTTCATCAGTAACACCAACAGGAGAGAGTTGGTGTCACTTTTGCATAGATTGTGAAGCATATAGGTAGAAAGATGTGGAAGTGATGGGATGTAGGGAAAACCTGCCTGCAGTGGGACTTCTGGGACAGGTAACTATTGATTTCATGCTGTTTCCTAAGAAAAGGTAAATGTCACAGAACTGTGAAAAGAGCCAGTTTCCACAAAAATCCCTAAGATATTTGAAATCATAATCATTTTAAGGTGACATCCTTGGCTCCAGTGAAGCCAATAACGGACTTCCCACCAAAGGTAATTTCTCATCCTTCATGGTCATTTGGGCTCAGTTTACTTCCTTAAGCATTGTATGTCTCTTTCTTCCAATCTTCTACCTAAGGACATGTTAACAGTGAAATAGGAACAGTAGGTATAGTTTTGATCAGTAAGCACTAGCAGGACTTCTATTTGCCCAGTTTCAATTGTTTTCTTGAATGAATTTAATATGTTTTGATCTCACTTGTTTTGTCTGCATATATACTTGACGTATGCCACCTGTTTTTAAACATAAGATGACTTCTAGGTCTGAGTCAAAAGCTCTAGTTACTTGTTTGGCTTTGAATAAAAAAACATAGGGGATTTTCTTTGTTTAGAAAAATTGCATTTGGGAGCTTAATAAGCTTCCAGACTCTACAGCTAATTGAGAGCAATACCGCTCTCCATAGAATATTTATGTGTGTATTTAAGTGCGTAAGAAAGCTTATGTTAGTATATACCAGAAAACCAAATGCTTTCACTGCGTAAATCCCTCTTTCCTCATCTTTGTTGTGCATTTGCCTCCTTCCATGCAGTAGCACTCTGCACATCTGTTCATACCTAAGTACGTGATGTTCACTTGTGCTAAATGAACAGGGATGAGTATTTGCCTCCCTCTAAAACTTTTAACTAAAATTCATGTCTTTCCTTCACGTGCCAAGTGAATCCACCTTTGTTCTGGTGTGACTGTTGTGTGTCACCTCTTCCACAGGCCTCTGTGATGTCTTTACTTAGAACACTGTGTGAATAGGCATCCAGTTACTGTATCATGCTATCCCATTTAGAGGACTTTCCCTCTGCGTTTTATCATGTTCTCTGCTGAGCTGATCTTTTGATCTGTAACTTAAAGTCACTTGAGAGGTAAGCCACTACTAGTTTAATCATTTATTGTGAACCAGTACTGAAAAAAATGGTCTCTGATCATTACAAGAGTACTATAAATATTTGGATGGCTTTCTTATGTAGGTCATTTTGGGAGATGATCTGCATACAGCTGTGCCAGATGCTGATGCTATTGCAAAGTCACTCTATCATTTTCAAAAGGTCATTGGGAAAGTTCCTTAATGACTGGAAAATGACAAGCACTGCAACGGTCTTCAAGAAAGGAGGTCCACAAGAGAACTAGAAGGCAGTTAGGCTAATGTGGCTAGTACCTTTCCTGGGAAGGTTACAGAGCAAGTCCTTCTGGAAGCCATGTCTGAGCAGATGAAGGATGGGAAGGTCATTGGAAACAGACAGCATGTGTTTATCCCAGGCAAATCACACTCCATCAGGTTTTCAGCACTATCAACTATAATGTCCTTACAGCCACATTAGGGACATGTGGATGGTGGGTGAAAAATAGACTGAACTGTCAGGTTCAAATGGGTTGTGCTTAGTTGTTTCAAGCTGAACTGATGTCATGATGCTAGCTGTACCTTTCTGAACTAATATGCAATATCTTTCTAATGATGTGGGCAAAGGCATGGAATATACCTTCAGCAAGCCTATGAATAATGCTAGCTTGGACAATGGTAGAAACATACAGAAAGGCAGGGTTGCTGTTTGTAGGACCCCTGACAGGCAGGAGGATGGGAGAGCACTCATAAAGTTGAACAAAGGCAGGTGTAGAGTCCTAGAGTAACTCCTTGCACCATGACAGGCTGTCCCAAAAGCAGTTTTGCAGAACAAGTTGTGGTGGATGAGAAGGTGAACATGTTTCAGCAGTAGTTCTGGTGAAGAATACCAACAGCAGATTGTGCTGGGCTACCTCAAGTGTGGCCAGCAGGTCAAAGATAATCGTTCACAATATAGTCAGCAGCTGTGAGACTTCTCTAGGAGTACTGTGTCCAGTTTGGGGTGCACCAGTCCTGGAACGACACTGACATACTGGAGCCAGTCATCACCAGGGTGGTCAAATACAGGGATAGGGGCCCAGGGAGGCTGTGAAATCTCCATCCGTAGAGACAATGAAAACTCAGCTGCATATGTCCCTGAGCAACCGGGCCTCCTTGGTGCTGCTCCCAGGGAGGTGTCTGGATGCACATTCTCCAGGTGTGCCTTCTAACCTCCCTTACTTCATGCTTTGGGCGAGCTCGGCTCCGTCGATATTTGCCTGCTTGCGGGTACGGCCCCACCTGCAGCGGGAAGGAGAGCGGGAGGCAGCACCCCCGGGCTGGGCGCCGGATCCCCGCCTGGCCGAGGGCCCGCCGCGCTCCTGCGGTGGGACAGCAGCAGATGCTCAGAGTGGGGTGGGCGGCAGCTCCGCGAGTCTAAAGGGGCAGGGGGGGCCTGAGCGGCGCCTTTAACGGGCGGGGCGCGGCGCGGGCGGTGGTGTGCGCGGGG
>JAAGNO010001853.1:0-10692 GCA_033439905.1 Ceryle rudis
TCTCCAGGCTGAACAACCCCAGCTCCCTCAGCCTGTCCTCATAGGAGAGGTGCTCCAGCCCCCTGATCATCCTTGTGTCCTCCTCTGGCCCTGCTCCATCAGGTCCATGTCCTTCCCGTGATGAGGGCTCCAGAGCTGGACGCAGTGCTCCAGGTAAATTAGGAATACAGTTTCTCAATTAAGCCAATTTTGGGTTTTGGACAATTTAAAAAATACATTTCAAACTGTGAAGGCAGTAATTGGTAAAAGAGTTCAGGGCCTCACTGCTACCTTTACTCTGACAACACTATAAGGAAAAAAGCTCTAAACCTGTTAATATTTACAAAACTGTTGCAATAGTTCATAATCAGACAGTACACGAACAATTCTATACAGTGACAGAGCTGCTGCCACAAATCAATTCCTCCATCGGGTTTTTATTCTGAAGTTCACATGATGAAAACAGAGACAATGTGCATTATATTTCATATTAATACTAAATATGAATATATGTACACACATACACATAGCTGCACCTTAATTCCTACTCACTGTAATTTCTTTCAATGATTTTATGCAATAGCTTTCTTTAAATAGAAAATAATACTAGGTCCACTGGTTTGAACACTTAAAACAGATGTATAGTTTTATACAAGTGAACAGTCCCCCTTGAATAAACTTCAACAGATTTATAAATGCAGCAGTGATTAAATTTATGGCCAGTCAAATGAAGGTAATTTTATTTTAAATGACTAAATTTTTCACTTTTACCCCCTGCCCAATTTGTAGCAGTTGTATAGATCAGATCAAAATATCCTTTATCAGTAATAATAATAAATTATTCCCACTCATACATCTACCTAAAAAAAGCTATTTTTAATTTAGAAAAGCTGGATATGAAGCTCTGGAAAATTAATGCAGATCCTGTCCCTTTCCTGAGTGTTTAGGACAGCATGTTTGAGGTCGTTCCCCACAAAGAGGTTCTGCAAACTAACAGGAATTTTCAACCTTTAATATACAGATGATGCAGGTCCAAACAGAAATGAGATCCACGCTTGTCTGTTTTCAAATAATTCTTACTTTCCAAGAAAAAAATTGTTTCAGTAATTGCTGGACTCTTCTATAGTATTGCCAAGTTAATCAGCTCTATTTTCCTCACTAACTGTAACTGAAGAGGTTATTGTCTTGTATGTACACAAAGAGACTCTGATCCACAGGCTTCTTCAGCATACCAGGATACAACCAAGACTCACCAACGTATTATCAAAGAATCCCGAGTGTAGGCCACAGAATGAAGTATCAATTTATATCCTGCCTCCCATTGTTAATAAAGAACAGGCACATCCCTGAAAGCACTCCCCGTTTGGGATCAATATATTGACATGCGTTTAGGAAGTAACTTTTTAACCCAAAGCAAACCTCAGTTCAAACTGTACAAGATGACAGATTTAACTTCAACGTTCTGCATTCATTTTACAGGTGATGTGAAAGCCAAAAGTTGTTAGGCTAAGCGAAGGGACAAACAACCAAATTAAAAGTAATAATGACTTCTGTTAAAACCAAAACCCAGATGCAAAGAGCAATTAACTGAAGAAAGGATGTACAGTGAGAAAAGAAATTAAGAATTTGTAATCTTTGCCAAACCTGCTTTTGCTCGACGAAGATAAGATAATTTAGGAATTGCTGCTCTCTTCTAATAATGTCAGCAATACAAACTCAGAGCAAAACCATTAAATAATTCAGAGAGAAGACAGAACACATTTGGAATTTGATTCACCAAGGCTCGTTAAAATGACAGTGGGAAAACTGATATGAACAAACAGAACCTCAAAAAATTAGTCTGGAACATGAGCCCAAGAGCTTTCCTTAGCTGTGCTCCAGCCCCAGGGAAAGATCATCAGTTCCCCAGTGTCCCCCTACCAAGCCACTGCAGGCAAGTTGCAGCTGGTCCATACTTCTACAGTATTTCAGGTAACAACAATGCTGAGGATGCATTTGAGCTTGCAGCAAAAGTTGAGGATGAAGTACCCAGAGTCAGAAAGACCATGATGTCAGTGGTATGGACCATTCCTGGCTAGAGTGCTTGAGACCCCACAGCTCCCAGGCAGCTCATTCAGGGCGTAACTACTGCAACAGTTCTCCAGACTAAGCTGTAGGGGTCTTGTTGGGAAGATCATAAGTTATCCACTGAGACAGACTAGTAATATTACACTTAATACTGTGATTGCCTTTTGTTTCAAGATCTGTTTGGTTCCAGGACCTGTTTTTTACCTCTGAAAGAGGTATTTCCTTCATAACTATTCTTTGCTGTTTCCTGAGAAGACAGGGCACATGATATAGAAAAAAAACCCAACCACATTATAACAAACTAACCTGGCTTCCATCTTTCCCCCTGCCCCGCTCAGGGATAAAAGCTTTTATAATTATTTCCTCTTTATCTGGTCCAGGTCTTTGTCAAAGATGTAAGATGCCCAAATCCTCAAACAATATTACATGGGATGTTTCATCAGTGCTGAGGAGAGTTGAAAGCGCTGTTGTGCACCATCCACACAGTCCCTTCTTTTATCTATTTGTGCAGTACATCTTTCCTACCAAAATGCTCTACTTTTCACCTATTTCCCACTTATTACAGTACTGATTTCTAATTTTGAAGACCACTGTAGGAAATAATGCTACGCTCTGAAGTTACCGCACCTCTCCTGCTTTGGGATTAATGGCAAATTTAGTAAATGCATTCCATCCAGCTCCTTCAGGAAATATTTGATCCATGCTAAAAATCAGGTCAGCTACCATCACAACTCTAATGCATTCTGCCACTACTACAGATTAAAAACTGTTCAGAAAAAAAAAAAAAAAGTCCTCAGTTTTAATTGCATATTGTACTGGTTGATTACAGTTGCCAAAGCAATTAGAAACTGCAATTACTGTTGTACCACATAACTGCTAAAGCTGTAAAATTGTCTGCTGATCTGAAGTTTGTGCATTTGTCGGTATAGGCTGCTCAGTGAAAGCCTGAATAGTATTTGCTTTCCCCTAAACCTCACGCCTGTACAATTCCTCCCTCCATCCTCCTTCTATACTCCACAACATTAAAACCCTGTTATTACTTTCTATACTGCTCCCAACTTCTCCTTCCCACCTCCCTCCGAGTGCTTTCTCCCAGCTGCCCTGGCGAACAGCAAGGGGAAACACCAGTGCTGCAGCAGGCTCCTGCTGCTCTGGTGGCTGCCTGGAAGGCCACATTTTAAAGAGGCAGTGTAGGATTCATATGCAGGTATTTCTCTTGCTGGAGGCATTATTCATGGTCTCTCTTTTGCTCAAGTATTATGTTTTTTTCTCCAAAACTGGTTAGATTAATTTATGCTGAATGTTCAACCCCTTTTCCATGTATATTTTCAGGTGCTAAGGGTTTCAAAAGTGATCAAGAGAAGGATGGGAAAAAGACAAAACATCATCGCATGAGCTCGTTTCTTTAGGATGACAACCATAAAGAATGATCCTGCTGAAAAGTATCCAAGTAACCAACTTCATCTGATTTTAAACTCGTAATGAGGATTCAGTGATGGAGTACTATCTGTACGTTAAAAGCAGAATCCGTCTATCACTGTGAAGCATTTCCCTACCACATAAAGTATCTATGGAGAGAGTTGTATTATCAAACAATGTTTAGGGTCACCCATATATTTAGTATTATATGGCTTGTTCCCCTCATACAGACACTGGCACGGTTTAGCTGCCTGGCAAGATACTGTATTTTCCATCCTCAGCGTTGGGGGCATGCAGGAGGCAGTTACAGAGCAATGACAGATACCTGCTATATGCTAATACATTGCTGTGGTCCCACATGATTGCACTGAACTTTCAACTTCACTCTGAAAACTCTTTTTTTTTAATGGTATTATCTATAGCAATTACAGTTTCTGACCACTAAAAAAAATCCCAAGTACCTTTAAAAGAGATGAGAAAGTTGAGGCACAAAAAATAAGCAAGGTAAAAAGCCTCCATTAAATAAAACCACCTTAGTCTACTTAACTGAAGTACTAAAGAACTATCTGAATAACTGCAAAAATGGTTTAAAAGAAAATGGTTTAAGTGTTCTTACCTGCTTCCCCCGACCTTGAATAAAACCAGTTTGTCCAGAACATGAAAACTCAGGGAAACTTGAGCAAAGCATACTTCTGTCTATCAAATAATGCCTTCTAGTGGTTGTTTCCTTTTGCACTATTGAAATAGTTAAGAGCTGTACTGGTTCTGTCCACTCGACTTTTTTTTTTTTTTACAAGTGCTCAGGCTACCAATCCGTCTTGCAAGTACACACAGCAATGCTGTGATCCACTTTGGACCAGAGGACCTAAGAAACTACCACCATTCCAGTCCCTGCTTTCACTCCCATCAGCAATTTCTGTTTCATTTGAAGTATGAAAGCAAAATTGTATTTGAAATGTTGTTTTGACATATCATTTAAATTTGAAAGCTTCCTAAATACTAAGCACCTGGACATTAATATTGGAACATGTAAGCTACCTCGTAGTCTTATTCTTTTCTTAAGTCTTGTTCTTTTCCAACATTCTTCCTTTTCATTGTTCTTATTTATAGCTCATCTGTGAGGCTTTGAAACGGAGACATCACCTATGAGGTTTTTAGTGCATGCTGCACATCTGGATCACAGTACTGGCCACAACCCTTATTAGACATTATGATAGTGCAAACAACCTCTAAATAAACAACTTCCTGAAGAATGGCATTAGGAGACACCAACAGCAGCAAAACATGACAAGATGCTCAGTAATATTCAGCCTACTCATGTCAGAACTCAATGGTTTATAAGCACTAAAGCAGTGTTAAAACATTACGTTCTTCAGATAATAAGCAAGGACAAGCTGATTATTATCTTACATCAGAATCCTGTTGACAGGCAACCAGTGGTGTCTCAACCAGCCATAAGATGGAAGATACCTGAAGCTAGAGAGGTCTTTTTATTGAAAAAAACAAACCCCAAAACAGACAGACAAAAAAACCAACCCCCAAACCCCAACAAAAACCAAACCAAACCCATCACAAACCCTTGCATCATTTTTCAGAGTTAAAACAAAATAAAAAAGAAAAAAAATACCCCTCTGTTTTAGCAAATGGGCTATGTAGTCACCAAATTTTTAATTCCCTTTAATCCGAGCTTTGCACCGTTGCTGTGGTAGTGAGAACATTTACATTTTTTTTCCACCTGCTGTAGATATATGGCAACCATCTAGCAGTAAGTTTTGTGACACTGCTAAAACTCCTGCTGCGTAGAAGAAAAACTTCCTACTTGAGGAAAGGTTTTATTTTGGAAGGTGACTCTTGGCTTGGGTTTTTTGTTGCCATTTTGTTGTTTGGTTTGGTTCTTTAGGGTGGTTTTTTTAGAAGAGAATTCTGCCTGCTCAGAGAACTCACTGCAAAATGCTTAACTAAAGTAAAGAACTTTCCAAAAAGCGTAATTCTGAGTGTTATCTATTTACACTATCAAGTTTTTTTAGAGATATTGGAAAAAATTACATACCCACAGTCTGGAGCTGGGCACCACCTACAATCAGGATCTGCCACCAGCCATCGCCTAAGCATAAACTCTTCATATTTTTCCATCAAGATGTCATCATTTAATATCAAACGAATATCGTGAGGATTAAATCGTTCTGAGCATTCTGGACAGCTAATATTAACTCTGCTCTCGGAGATTTCTATTCGAAGATACTGACGTAAGCAATCCACACAAGATCTATGATGACAAGTCATTATCTCCGGGAACCTGTCCTTGGAGTGCCGCAAAAGGCACAAGGGGCATTCCATGAAGTCTCCGCTTGGTTTGCTGCTCGAGGTTGTTCCGTTATCAGAAGAGGTACACGTGGAGAAAATAGAGTTCTTGTCCGTACACATTTCTGAATGAATACTTTCAATACTTGCAATTCCATCGACACCTCCATTTAAATCCCTAGACTTGCGTTTCGTGTCTTTTTTTCTCCGAAAAAGAGAGCCCAATGAAATTCTTCTTTTCTTTGGTGCCTTTTTAACTGATGGCAAGCTCACGGAAGAAGCAGAGGATTGGAGGTCCCGATCAGAGCCCATTTGCCGATGTAAACTCATGTCTAGGTCACTCATCAGAAATGAGTTAAATTTCATATACAACCCTAATCATTTTTAAGCATCAAAATAATGGAGTCAGAGGATACAGGCATATTATTATGTAATCCAGTTTGAGTCTTCATGCAGAAAATTCACATGTGTCTGCTTCCAGCGAGTTCTTCAGAGGAATCCCCTGTATCAGAAAGAAAGATGAACGACAGATTAGAATCACATCCATCACTTTTGATTCTGAAAGATCGCAGCACTTTAATGACCGGTTATTCATATTACTACCATCTTCTCCTCACCATCTGACTCAATACTTCTTTCTGTCAGCTTCTACTATCCTTTACACCCTTTTCACCTTAACAATCCTGAAATTTCCCTTTGGTCAAGGAATATCTCTGTCACACTTAAGCAGTGCCAAGAACAGCATCTTCACTCCCCTAGCCCCTAAGTGCAGGTGAGGTGGGGGTGTGCATGCACGTGTACAAACTACCATAACCCAAGGTGACAACTAGAGTAAACGGACAACAAGTTGTTCTGTAAAGCACAGTAACTGCTTACAGAACTGGAAGCCTTTCTGTTTTCTCTACCTTACAATTTCCACACATCCAGTAAGGTCACGTACAAACCCAATACGGTTAATAAGAAGGAATGAAATATTTTCATGTGTGTTTGGAATCCATTTAAACTGCTAGGAGAAATTAAATCAATATATTTTCAAAATGTAAGTGTTCTCAGAGAAGAATGCAGATGCATATTTATAATGTTAGACATGTGAATATTTCAGGAAGCTGAGTGGCAGTGTGAGTGGCACCAACACTTGTCTTGCCCTTCAGCTTCCATACTGCAATTCAAACAAAGACTTCATGTGATGACATTTGCATTTTCCTCATACAGATATGTAGTTTAAAAAAAAAAAAGATCCAAAGGAATGTAGAGGGCCACTGATGATGACACAAAAATGTCACTTCTAACATCTTGGTATAGAGAAGACAAAGGGAGAGACAAAAACAACACTGAGGTGAACGCCTCCACCTACCAGAGCCCAGGCAGTCTGCACACTGGCTAGAGACTGGCTGAAAAACTGTGTGCTGTATGTCTCCAGGACTGGATCACCAAGGTGACTGGGTCAAGACTAGGAAGTTTCAGAGGAAGAGTGACCAGCAACAGGAACAGGAATCCCTTCTCCAAAGAGGAAACACAGAAATAGCTCACGGGCTCTCCAGCTTCCCCAAGTGTGCAGCAAACCCACTGCTGGGCCCTCTTCAGACTACTGTACCTTGATATTATACACGTACTAGCAGGTAGGCAAGTCAACACTACTCAATTTATACTACTATCCAGTACAGCAGTACCTCACAAGAATACTACCTTCCTCAAGTGTAAGAATTTAAAAGAAAAACAAACAAACCAAACACAAACCAAAACACAAACCCAACCCAACCAACCAAAAAACCAACACTCCCTCACATCTGGTTTTGCTAAGAGGAGGTCTTGCATTTTGGACCACTAGACTTTGTTTGTTCTTTAAGAACAAATTTAAAAGCCACTACATTCTATTTTTTCCAAGCTGAATTATTATTGGTTTTTTCTTTTTCTAATAAAGGAAAATCTTACCTCTGTGGCACACTATGAACAGAAAAAAACCCAAACCCAACAAACAAGCAAACCTTTAAAAATATTTTATTCCCAGGGTTTAAAATAAAGCATATTTCAAGAACATAACATACTCTTCCTTCCCTCCCAAGGGAATACTTTCAGCTTAAAATCTAGTCAAAAGGAATTTTGGATGCTTTACCTGCTTCTGTTCCCAAAACAAATTTAATAGTTTTACAACTGCTCTCTCATTAAATGAATTAAAACACCCTGTTATTGAAAGAAAAAAGGTGAAAATGCTCAACAATGACGACAGAAGAACACATTCTTCTCTCTAGTATCTTGGTACGACACAGATACACTCTGTTGGTAGATGACATCTGAAACATGCTACAGATACAAAAATCCTATAGTCTATGGTTGATGATAAATTAGTTTTATTGTCTAGAAGCACAAGAATAACCTTGAAAGAATTACTATAACTATATACTTACTAACATTTGTATGTTCACACAGATACTACCAGGACAGTGGAAAGTGCCATCCTCTCCAAGCGGGGTGAGACCATACACAACATGAACAGCAATCAAAGCACTCCTTTCTGTTGGGCTTTGGTTTGTTTGTATTTGTAATAAAAACTAAAATAAAAAAGTAGGAAGTAAACACAGTAACACAGCCAAGCCTGTGACTACGAGCCTTCCCCTCCCCTTCTCTGGAGAGGAAAGAATGCGTATTACAGCATTTTTGCCAGTTCCAACAGATGTACAAAATCAAGAAATGGAAGCTCTGGTGATGAACCAGTTGTACTTTAAAAAAAAAAACAAAAAAAACCAAAACAAACACAAACACAGAGATTCTCCCATGCTCTAAAGAAAGGAACCAGTACGTCTCTTTACAAAATGGGATCTGATAAGCAGTCTCTCAGAAACAAGAGATTGCTCTTCTAAAGAAAACTGTTAAACTTTGTCAGCATTTTTAATTGAGAAATTGCCAGTTATTTCAGACAATCGTCAGTTACGCTGTCTAGATTTAAATGCATAAAGCTAGTTTTAGAAGTCATACTCTTCCTTATATAGTAATTTTGGATTGCCATTTTAGTGACGTTCAAAGATGACTTTGCTGAAGTGAAAAGATTCAGCAGCTCATTTATTACAGGAAAAAAATGAAGACAAATGATACAAAGCTACTAAAGATCAGAGCCGTACAAAATCATAAAAGCCCTACTAGTGCAATCTGGAGCACTGGCCAGTTCTCATGTTGCCCAACCCAGCACAGCATTTGCGTGTTTTTGCAGACAGAAGGAAAAAATATTTGATTCTGTACAGCCAGAGAACACAACGCCTGTATTATTCCAGTAACAATAATTCTACATGGAGATACGCTGCGTGAAAAATAAAGCTTTGAAATCAAAAGACATGAAACGAGTCGAGACAGATGATTATAGCAATAGCAATGAACAATCTGATTTGAAGAGGCAAAATTAATTGAAATTTCTGCACCATTCTCACTGACCAGTATAAATTCTGTCAATGTACAGAGGAAACTAAGACAGGCAACAGCAAAGGGGTGGGAAAACCCCATAGAGTATAACTCCTAAGTGTACGTTCACCACTGTCCTCAACATTTCCTCAAAAGCGCTTACTGACTACAGAAGAAACGTGTTTCAGCCTTCCCACCATGCCCCAAACCCTACCACAGCTCCAAATTCCAGCCATGCTTTGCATTCTGCTCACGCCACAGACTACCACAAAACAGCAGTTGCCACAGCACAAACACACTTCGTCATTCAAAGATTTCCAAAAGCAGAAATGACAGTTGCAGACGTAACTCGCCTAAAGCTCAGTACTTAACTGCTATCTGTTCCTTCAGGAAGCCTTCCTAAACTGTTTGTTAGGGAAACGTAACTAATATCCAGCTAATTTCCTTCTATAATTATTTTTAACCATGCTGCCTTAAGTAAATTCTATTGGTGACCACATAATGGGGAGGGAGGGGAAGGAAACCAGAATAATCTTGCAAAGGGAGAAGTTTTCAACTCAGAGATGACTGGAGTGACAAACACCTTCTAGTATGGCTCCCCATGACTTAACTTTTGTTTGTCTCATCTTACCAATTTCAAAGCATTTAGGAAATGCACAAGGGCAGCTGAATATAACCCTACTGGTTTTACAGGAAAGGGGCGATGAAGCCCTAACTAAGTCAGCTGCTATGGGAGACTAACTCCCCTGTACTCCTGACTGTCCTCCAAACCCACCAGAGTAACAAGCTCCATGTGCTGCTGCCTGCTCTTCCATTACACGTTCAACCTTGTGTACAGGAGCAACAAACACGGGAGTTTGCCATCAGGATAAGCAGCTTCACACACATCTGCAAAAAGAAGGCAAACTCAAACATTTGTGAAGTAAAGGAGAAAAAAAAACCCTAAATGCAGATGTATTCCTCAGTAAAACCCTTACATATCCCCACACGTCACTGGTGCTTGAACGGCAAATTGAGACTTTTCCTGTGGCAAATGAACGCTGTCCATTTTAGGCAGTGGCTCCTCCTGGGAACTGAACCAAGCACTGACGTGTTAGCATACTGAAAGCTGTTTCTTGATTAAAACTGACTACTGACAGCTTCCTTCTCTGACACCTGCAATTTCCAACATCTATACTCTGTAGCTGCTTTCTGAGATGCACTGCTCCAGCTTAAAGACAGCTGTAACAAAAACACACACAAACCAAAACACCAAAAAACCACAAAAACCCATAAAACACAAAACCAAACAAATAAAACCAACCAACAGAGCCTGAAATTCATCCACCAACAATGCATCACAGATCTAAAGTATATTTCTGACCCTCTCTTTCAGTGGGCATCTCCTGTCAATCACAAATTAAGGAAGGACATGGACCTGATGGAGCGGGGCCAGAGGAGGACACAAGGATGATCAGGGGCTGGAGCACCTCTCCTGTGAGGACAGGCTGAGGGAGCTGGGGTTGTTCAGCCTGGAGAAGAGAAGGCTCCAGGGAG
>JAAGNO010001853.1:10792-30164 GCA_033439905.1 Ceryle rudis
CATTCAAGGTGGGGCTTGACAGAGCTCTGAGCAACCTGCTCTAGTTGAGGCTGTCCCTGCTCTCAGCAGGGGGGTTGAACTGGATGAGCTCTGGAGGTCCCTCCCAACCCAGACATTTCTATGATTCTATTATCTTAGAATTTACAAGTCACAGTGTTCTTAACATAAGGGGTATCTCTCAACATCTAAGAGAGGCATCACAACCACATTTTCCTTTTCATTTACTTCATGGTAAGAACTGTCAAAAAAGTGGAATAAGATATAAACCAAAAATATGCAAAAGCTTAATCCACCAGATTAAATACCAATGCACATTATTTTAAATAGCACTGGAGTTTCTCGTTTCAGTGGGCATTCTTTCAAAGTCAATTCATTCCACAATAGTTTTTAACCTGGGGAAAACACCTAACACTTGTGCCTGAGTATTTCTAAAACATACACCTCTGCTTGCCTTACACGTGCCTCAGGTACGACTAAAAATCTGGTATCGCTAAGTTAAAACAGAGAGGTGTAGTCTGAAAGACCTTAATTTTGACAGCTCTGTGCTTCTGTAGCACTATGTCCCATTAAAAAACCCAACCATACTCATGCCAACGTACATGATGTGAGAGCATGCCAGGGCTGTTACTTGGCTTAATCAGGGATGATTTAGAACAAGCAGAAACAACACTTTGCAACTTGGAAGTAAACAAATGGAAATGATGTCGTAACAACAAAGGTTCTGGCAAAACTTTCACATGCACTAAGTCGAAAAATAAAATCCTTTAATGGTAACAATGCAGTATAGGCAAAATACTTAATTGCAACAATTAGCAGAGTGTACTTCTGATTCTTTCAACGCATTTCCCCTCAAAAACTGAAATTAAGAATAGCAACATTTTCTGTTTAATATTTAGAAGACTGTAAAGATACTTCATTTGTGTGGGTCTTTTTGATGTCTTCTAACTTTCATTTCTAATAAAAGGTGCAATTAAAGGCTTGATACTATTTGGATTAAACTGAAAAGTTTATTCTGTAGGAGCAGTCAACTAATTTGTTACCACAAGATTTCTCAAGCTCTTAAATGACCAAGACCTACAGACACCAAGCATTTACAGGGATATGTTACAGTAAAAAACACAAAGTGACTTCAGCTCAAACTGAGCCATGTAAAATGATTTCTTAAATATACTCATTTAAATTTTACCTCATTATGGCTTTTCTCTCTTGAAAAAGAGGTCATGGGTACAGTAGTTTACATTTTATGAAGTTTACCCAAGCAAAAAGTAATTCTTATCTGACACTTTTGCAGGAAGGTGTCAGTTACTTCCCTGTCCTGCCTTGTTCTAGGAGCCACGCATGTGAATGCTTCTCTTAGAGCACAAAGACCATTCATTACAAAAGCTACCAGAGTTGCTTCTACCGCTAGTAAATCTTTTCAGGGTGAAAATTACTTGATCATTTCATTAACTTCTCATTTCTTCAGGCTTACGATGGACTACTGACAGCTGCACAGAAACTATTATTTCAAAATTTGGACTCTGAAATCCACAACTGATCAAAGACACACCTTACAAAACCTTTAAAAATCTGCCACGTCAAGTCTCAAACTTCACATATAATCTTTAAACAACAGTAGACATAAATTCACTTTAATTTATGCAAACTCAAAAGACTGGGAGTTGAGTTGCTTGCATGTACTGTACCAAGAATTCACCCACTAATTTCACGCTGGAGCTTGCAGGAAGCTCAGTGAAGGTGCTGACAAGATCTGGGACATGCCCCTATCAGCACAGAACCGATAAGCAGGAGAGAGGAGAGCCCTTATCCCTAAACTGCAAGGAAGTCAAACTCTCTGGGACAAGCCAGCTTGACACACGTAGCCCACTAGACCAGTGCCAAATGAGAAACAAGGGTCTTCCGGGGCAAAATAACTTGCTTTCGTATATGGGAGTTTCTATAATGCAAAGTCAGTTTAATTTAGGTAAGTCTTCTAATAATTAGGATCAGTTTATAGACATTATGTAATGCCCCGTTAACATTAAATAATATTACTAGATAGCAAAAGCAGACAAAAGGCTAGAGCAATTCCCTCATCACATACAAGCCTTTCTTTTCAGTTGTTAATCTGCCCTTTAACTGGCATGTTCATTAAAGCAACAACAAGATTGCTATTTATTTGTAAAGCATCTTTCAAGAAGCATCAAAAGTAAAAAAAAAAAAAATATGTTTTCCTCTAGTCAACTTTATATCCAGATTATTGCTCCGTATTCTAAAACACATTCTAAACCCCCTTGATATTCACAGATAGTATTATTTAAGAATATAAGAGAAAAGCACTTGTGAGGCAGAAATATTTTAATCTCTTAAAAATCAGCATACTGCACTGTTACAAGGTTCCCAGTTTATTCCGATCACACTTTACACTTCCTTAAAGTCCTGTGTCTATTATCTGGAAATTCTATTTTCACTTACAGAACAAAGTAATATTGTTTGTAAAACAATGAAGCAAAGAGACGGACTATGAACCCGCTCGGGCTCGAAGCCTGAGACAGACTGACAAGGCATTAAAGTCAGAAGATTAACAGTATTTAAAATACACAGAAGCTTCCACATTTGGAATTGCCAAATATACAATGATATTGCCTGATATGCAATGTTCTATTTTAAAATTCACAATGGTATGTAGCACATAACGAACCCAATCTTACAGCTAGAAAAATCTTCAACAGTTTATTACAATTAAAAAAAAAAGGTTATGCTTTATCCTTAGCAATGTATGTGCAATACGTCCTGTATCATGTGTCCATGGCAGCTGCTATTAGGAAAGGAAGTCTCACAAGCTGCTCAGCTCATTCTGAAAGTCTCTGAACTGATTGCCAACTCCAGCAAAACTGTTCCTCTTGCAGATAATGCTCGTAAAGAAGAAACCACACTTAAAGCACCTTCCTTCAGTCTTCTTGTTTTGAGGTGGGGTTTTTTTTTTGTCACTATCTTTTCAAATCCCAAACACCATAACACAAAACTTGAAACATCTTTCACTGAATACTGGAATCCTAGATGAAAAGATTTCATCAGTACTTTCATAAGCAAGGTCAGCCATGATAAAATGGAGCCCCTCTTAACAGCCCGCATTCTACTTCTGCTAACAAATGTCAACCAGACAAGAATTCCTTAAATTCTAAAAACATTAATTTTCTAAACCAGCAGCAATAAATTTGAGCCTATTGAGTGCAACGGTTGAACAAAGCTAAGAACTCGGTGGAGAGATGCTTTCCATTTGTGAATCTCCAGGCCTACATCTGTTGCAAATGCGACTAACGGGATCAAACTTCCCTTATCTACGGCAGCAGAGCAGTCTTAGTTCAGCCATGCACTTGCTCACTGTGTCAAAAGCTTATCCTATGCACTCTGGTGCATCACTCTAAGCAACTGCACACCAAACTCAGCCAACAGAAACCAAAGTCTTGGAAACACTGGGGAGGGAAGAGGGAGAAAGAGAAGAAAGCAGAACATCACCAGAACTTTAAACTATTTTAATTCTTTAATCATTACAATCCTCACACTAGCACAATTTTATTCCTGCATAAGTGATGGGAATGTATTCACTTTATTCAATGATATTTTCAATTCCAAATACTGCGGGGAGATTTATTTTTATATATATACACACACAGAGAAGTAATTTTCTAAAACATCTGACTAGCTAATGGTCTGGAAAGTGGATCCAGTACTAAGGGATTAAAAACTGCATGAGCTACCTATGCACCAAAAAAAAAAAGTTTTTATTTAACTGCATTAATATTTTAAACCAAGCACTTTCTAACCATCAGCTGAAAAGAATATTAGTTTATCAATCAAAAGATTGACAAATTACTGTTTGGCCTGCCAGAGACAAAGAAAAACTTCTATAAATCCAAAATCTTTCCCTCTCTGAAGTAAAAATATACTGTAAATTCTGCTTTTAAAATCCTAATTATGTTTAGGATTAGTCAATATAGAAGAACTAAGGAACTTAATTCATAACTGTCTTCTTATGGTAGATGGTATGAACAGATCCAGATACTTTATCAATGCAGTCTTAAAAGCATAAATGAAACATAAATTATTTGGCAACAGCAATAGCGAAATAATCCCAAAGCAGATTTTCAGAGTTTTTTAGCTTTTTATTTATTTTAGTTGAAAGCAAGTATTCCCCACCTTTTTTATTCTTCAAAACTACTGCTGAATGATGCCTCGGAATTTCCTGCAGCTGCTTTTTATTCTGAGGAGTACGTTGCAAAATAATCAGAGTAAATGCATACAGCAGTGAAATAATATCATCAAGTTTTGTTTCCTGTGCCACCAATCCTGGAAGTGGAAAACACCACAACACTCCTCAATGCTATTATTCCTACAGGAAAAACTGCTCCAAAATTAAAATAATGAAGACTCGCAGATTTCCAGAATACACAGATGTAATTTCAGGTTTGTATTTTTGCCCAGTCAAACAGTAATGGCTACAGACTGAATTCTGACGAGGTTTTTTTTTTTTAATCAAGCTGGCTTTAAAATTTGCCCTACTATAAAAACAAACCAAACAAAATCTACTAAGATAAGGTGGGTCAAATACTGTAGTAGAGGGATCTGAAACCAAGAGTAGGAGGTTCCAGAGAGACCACACAGGCAGAATTTGAACAGCATACTGGAGAGACAGCAGGTTGAGGGGATATAGAAGAGGAGATCTCAGCTCCTGGCTCCTATTGATTTTTAGATTCAGCAAGAGCCAGAGGGTTCTTTCACTGAGGAAAAATATTATTGACCAGCTGACTGGCAGCATCTTCCAGCTCTGTTTTTTTTCCTCTGGCATCTCACCTCAGTTTTCAGGGCAAGGGTAAAAAAACAAAACAAACAAACAAACAAAAAACCCGCAAACTAAACCACAACAACAAACCACAACAACAAAACAAAACAGTCACAACCAAATGACCTTGAAATATTTTTTCTTGAAAATAAGAAGTGCTGGAAGCTATTAATGGGTTACTTTTTAATCCTCTGGTGTTATTTTACCCGTTTTGTTAACAGACATACAGAGCATAAAACTTAAAAAGTAAATAAAGTACCTAAAAGGGAGCAAGTTAGTAAAGAGCTTTGAATTCTTCCATGGAGATGAAGCTGGGCTGTGTTACCTTCCCAGGGGATGGGATGAGAACTCGGTCCGTTTCTGAAAGCAACTGCGACAACTCACAGAAACTTACTAAGCCTCTGTAAACTTCATCCCTTGGGAACTGAATAGCTACTGTGCCTTGGTCTTGTTTGATCTCAGTCCCTCTACGGAGTAATTAATAATTTGGGTAAATAGAATTCAATATGAACTTCCAGAAAAACTTCTGTAACTGAGTGAATAATCCATGCCAGTCTATTTCAGCAGCAAGTCCAAGAGAGAGAGAGAGAGAGGAAACTGTGACAATTTTCTGAACTGTGCTATGGCTAACGCTGTAACTGCTGCAACTGCTCTCGGGTGGTGTACAAAGTTACACTGGCACGGATAACTGCTCCTGTTCAGTCAAAAAGCAGGACTAGTGCAAAAATCTAGTACAACACGCCCCATTCTACCGCTGCCTGGCTTGTGAATTTGTTGTCAGTATGTTAACTGAATAATCCTGCATGGATCTATTTCAAATCACCGAGCTCTGGTTTTGTTTAATGACAGCTCTAGTTAAACTGGCACAATTTCAAATATAGACCAAGATCAGAAAAAGAATGAACAACTGAGAGAAAGAGACAAAAACAAAGACAGGGAGAAGTCTAGCCAGGGAAACAAAAAACCTCCATCCTGCCAGGAACACTGCCTCTAGCTTCCAGACAGGAAAAGTCACTGCCTCCAGAAAAACCATAGGCGTCAGGAAATGGCAGCAGTACCACGAAACTTATCTCACAGCCGAACCTAATGTAGAATGAAAGGAGACCATTAGAAAGGGAAGGCAAAGACAATCAACTAGCCATCAAACACAGGTATTTGCTTACAAATACATGAGGTGAAAAGTTCAATCTTACTGATGCTTCACTAGGGGAAAGAATTAGTGAAAAAGATTCTTCCAGTCCTGCTGAAAATAAATAAATAAAAAAAAGACCAAGCTGAAAAGATAGAGCTCATTCAGCACAGGCAGGGCAAGAGAAGGGGAATAATCTAGCAGCCTTTACAGACAGACTCCACTAGCATTATAAATTGTGTAAACACTAGTTAAAAAGCACAAAGCAAGAAAAAGCTGAATGCTTGTCATTCAGAGGAGGAGTTATTCTGCCAGCGCAGTTATTCCACCTACAACATCATCATATACTACACCAAAAGATAAGCTACATCAGCACGCAGCAGGATTTAGCCAGGTTGATGCAACTTTATCCACACGTTTTTCACTGGCAGCAATGCAGGATAACTGTAACAGACTGGGGACTGAGAGCTTCTCTATGCAAGAAACTGCTGTATCAAATGGCTAGAAAAGCTAGTGCAAAAACATCCACTCCTGGCTTTAAAAAGACCTAATCTTGTGAAAGTCTTAGTTGTCTTTAATGGCACCCAAGCGTGAAGCAACACGGGAGGTTGTGAATCCCCTGCGAGCCACTGTGCATGAGGCAGAGGCCTTGAGTCCTGCACATCAGGTGACACTCGGGGCCCACACAGTGCTGATGAAACCGTGGCAATGCTGTGACATTCTGGATCTTCAGAATGCTTCACGCCAAACTTTAAAAAAAGCCCAAAAACTCAAAGGTTCCCTGCTGTGCTTAATGCTCAGAAAAAAACCCAACAAACAAATCACACAGAGAGAACCTACAGTGATTGTCCTCTAGTCCTCTCCCATCTGAGGAGTGCTGTAGCAAGCAGTGGCTGACGGCCCACCCAGCGAGCAACTGCCCAAAAGGAGAAAAAAATAGTGTGGGTCAAGATGTATTTGCACTATTCCACTTACTCATGATTTTTAAATTAGCAAGTTACACTTCCATTGCCAGTTCCCACAACTTGTGAAATACAACTGCCCTGCCCTTGTGCTTCTTAGAGGGGATTACAGAACCTTTCCCCCCCACCCAGTAACACATTCCCCCTCCACATATAGCCCACAGTTAGATATGCAAACTCACTCTAATGCATCTTCAAATACACTTTGTTGGATGTTAATTTTTCTCCACACAGCATCATCTTATGGAAACATTCCTAGTCAGGTCCCTTTGCTCAACAGACTGTGACACATCATCCATTTCAAACAATTACAGGCTCAACAGAAAAAAAAAACCCTGAAGTAAGCATAATGCAATTCCTAGAAAAGCTACTGTGCTTATTTTCTCCATTACTCAGAACAGCTAAACATTTTCTAATTACAGTCTCCAAACAAACCTGTGTTATTTCGGGTTCTAAGGTAAAAATCATACTTTGGGGTTTTTAAATATTAACACTGGTAATATGCCTTCAACCATAACCTTTTTAGTAAAATTAAAAACCGAACCAAAAACACAAAACCCAACATCTTCAGTCAGATTTAAAAGCTTCCTACACCACAGAAACATCACATTTGGTAAACCAAATTAGTACAGAAGACGCTGCCTCAGGCCAAGAGTACTCATTAGCCTAAACCTGAGATACAGTCCTCGAATGTCAGGATAAATTTTTCCTTGAAAAAGCAGAGTAAATAACTTGTAAACACTCTGAAAGTTTCTTATTTATTTTTTCAAATCAGTTGCAATGCTCCAGCTTGACTTTGAATCCTGTCACAGTGACAACCACAGCTCTGCACTGATGGCCTTAACTATAGCTCTCCTGATCTGTGTGCATCCCGATCAATCTTACATTCAATTTAAGATACTTGTTTCATCTAACACACAGGCTTTCATATTTCCGAGTCAGAGATATTTGTTTATCAGCAGTAACAAAAGTCAATCCTCTGTTCATCCTAAAAGTAAGATACCATTTTCTCTGATAGTTCGTAAATTCACACACTGTATTTAAGTCCTTGCTTGCTTTCTGCTTGCAAGTTAGGCATTATGAATTTCAAGCTGCAGTAGATGATTACTGATTTATATTCTTCTTGCTTATCTAAGCCTAGTGTTAACAATGGAAAAAAAAATCCTTGAGCAATACATGTAGTTTGCTTCTGAAAAATATCTTCACTTGGAACACCAGCAAAGAACTGTTGCTATAATCCCAGTTTAAAGAGCTAAACCAATATCCTGCAAGCCAGAAGCGTCAGGCACAAATACTTCCTAAATAACCCAAAGTATCTGTAACAGATGGGACAATATATAGTTTGTCAAGTACATTTTTTTTCCTCATAAGAGATATACACCGAGTAGCAAACTACAAACACCGTTCACAATGATTCCTCTCCCTGGAATTCTGCTTCGATTCCAACATGCCATTATCCGCACCAGCCAGGACGATTGCATGTGCGCAATGCAAAACCTCACCCTAACTTCACTGACATCAAAGTTTTCTTGCCAGCAGATGCTTTTGAAGTAGTTATATAGCACAATGGAGACTTAGTGTAACTCAGAGGTTGCATTCCTGATCTGGAAAACAAATGCAGAAGAGCAGGAAGCCAAATTCAATCTTCAGTCAGAGACTACAGCTGTATCAGGCACAGTCTCTCCATGTGACTGGCTCATTTTCCAGGTAAATTCTCTGTATCAGCCAGAGCCAGGAAGAGAACAAAGAGCCGACGAGGTCAGCCGAAGCTACAAGCTCAGCAGCGACCAGAAAGTAGGCACAGCCTGCTGCCCAGTTCCCATCCTACACAACCGGTCACAATGGCTCGACGGGAAGACATGGCAAGACCTCAGCTAGCACACCTTGTCCCTTTGGGCCACCTGGCCTCACCACGACAGAGTATGTGCAGTCAGCAGTGCATCTGTCCTCTTTTCCTTCTTCAAAACCAAAACAGATGCCTCAAGTAAGAAACACTCGAATTATTCTAAAAGCAGAAACTGGAGCCAAAGCTAACAGTTCATATACTCTGCAGATCACTTAGAATAAGGGATTCCTGAAACTGCCTGTAGACACCCTGTGCATGATGGTGGCAGAATACCTCACACTGACTACCTGAGAAACGGACAGCAATACTAAAAAGATCTCAAAAATTAACTCAAAAGCCTCCTCTACTCACTCAGCTTTTTATAGCTACCAGGGGTCACCTCTGCTCCAATCCAACACCAGTAACACTCTGAATTTTTCCTCACAAAAGGCAGCATTTGCTTTGAGCTAGTCACACGTTCACAAGTGTGACAGTTCATGTCACAGATCCCCAAACTCGAGCCTGTGTGCAAAAGGATATTTGCAGTCACCTCGCTGCACAAGTACCTTGAGAGCCGTCTTCACACCTCACTCTTAGCTGTCTCCGTAAACTCACAACGAAAGGCTCCTCACTATCAGGGCTTTTGCCTGACGTACAGCAAATGCCACATGAAACAGAAGCCTCACGGAGGACAGCAGTAGCCGAAACCTATCTAAAAGGTGGATTTTACAAATCTGCACAGGAACATTCAAAGAAAACACCACTTAGCGTCCACAGCCACTGACAACATGACTCCATCTTTGAATGAAAATCAGCTGCTGGGAGAAAAATGAGCATCTGACAGAGAAATCAGACAAACCAGAGATGATGTTGACATCTGAATGAAAACTAAAAGAGCTTCAGTTTCATATTCACAAAGGGCCACGTCTGCTTCCAGATAATCTGGTGACGCTACGAAACATTACCTGGAATTAACTGCCGTTTACTAAGAGATCCTGTTTCAACTCAGTGGACTGTGACCTGGACAAACCTGTATTTGCATTTGCCATCTCCCAGCAAGACCAGATCAATACAAAATACCTGAACATGATGCCAAGCTGCTCTTTGGCAAGTCCAGCCATCACAGCTTCCTTCCCCTCAGCTGTGAGGATTACTACACAGGTATAAATCCTGGGCTCTGGGCTCAACGCAGACCTCTCCTCCGGTTATTGAAACAAATTCAAAAACCACAGTATGCTTTCTTAGGGAGGTGGGAGGAAACAGCCAGGGTAAGCAAACTCCAAAACTATTTAAGATTTCAAGAATGGAGAATTATCACCAGCTCCATTCTTCAGGCAGCAGAGAACTGCCTACAGCGAAGGTGAAACATCTGTGCAAGAGATTAATTTTTTTCCCCACGTCTGCTTTGTAACACAGGATGAAACTTCCATAGAATGAATAAATATCCTTGATGACTGTTTTGTATTCGATTTGAAACGTACTTCTCTAACCTTGTTACGCTGCAATACGCCTGTGGTTTCCTTGCTACAGCTAGCATGAGACAAAAATGAATCATATGCTGTACCAGTGCCAAAACAGAGAATAAAACAGGCCCAATCACTGTTACTGAGGAATGAAAGTCCCTTGCAAAAACCTCAGTTGCACATCTGTTGCCACTGTAGGATTAACTTCTTCAGCGATTTTGAAATTTAACAACTTTACCCCAAAAATAAGGCATGTAAAATGTAAAAATAAAGTTCTAGTAGTCCAGAAGTGAGACATTTTAATCAGATCATTTTAACATGGGTAATTTGTTAAAATAAGAATTCTTATGTTTTAATAGTTATTTAGAAGTCTCAGATCTGTGATTCAAAAGAGCAGATATTTCCACAAATTTTGATTCCTTTACAAAAAAACTGTAGGTTTTTTTTACATTTCTGGTATATTAAGTCTGTTTTCAGCAGGGAGGGTTTATAGACCATATTCTCTAACAAGTTACTCAACACTGCACTAAAAAAAAAATAACAATTCTTTAGAAACTAATTTTGAAGTTCTTTTAGCTGCTCTTTCCTTCCTTTTTTCTCAAGTCTTTCTCCTGCTCATATCACCACTAACAATAAAGGTACTCGTGACAATTCCCCTTCTGTCCTTATTTCCGACCTTTTTGGTTTGCAGTCCCACTGTTCAGCACTCGAGTCATTCTACCAATTGAGAGCTATCAACTATTGAATTGCAGGAACATAAATGATTCCTCAGTCTCTTAAAGTCACATGCAACTACAGAAGTAGTCTGCTGCAAACTTTTATCCAGTATTATTAAAGAATCCTCTTCAGAAGAGCAGAAGTGTTGTCACACAGCAAAAGAATGTCATCACACTGTAGCTATCAGTTGTATAATGGAGAGCTGTGCAATGGAATTTAAGGAGGCAGAAAGGCTAAGGCACGTTCAGAAGGATTCTAACATCAAAACAGGGAGAGAATACGAATAAAACCAGAACAACAATCTGCCAAAAGTCAACTTCACAATGCCCAAAAAAGAATCGTTCTGTCTCGCATCAAAAGACTGCCATTATTTACTTAGACTAAGTAGCAGGCTTTAACTCAAACTGAAATGTATGCTGAGTGCAGCTTTTTAAATAACTGCTGGTCAGGCTGACATTGTTCCATACTGGGAAGATAACAGCTACATTCAAAAAGATACTGCTTTGTTTAATTTTAAACTTTGACGTAACTGGAGTAGTTTACATCTGATCACACTTCCCCATTAGAGAGGTTACAGCAGCTTCAGCTACATCTGTGGCTTTTCATTGGAACAGGAAACTGTTTGTGTCAGAAACAACTAGCAAGTTATTAAAACTCAAAAGCTTTCCCCACCTGGGTACAATCCCTCTCCTTTCTATTTAATGTCCTCCAAACGTTCACAGTCACCTGTGGAACCACAATCCTAGAGAGGATTGTGCTGCTGAGGCAGAAGTGGGGAGAGGAAGAGGCTTAAGACAGAAGTATCCAATGAGTGGAGTGAAAGATAAGCTACCAGAGAAGTCACAAGTCTCTACAACTGGCACACTGATGCAATATTGTTTGCTCACAAACGTTGTTACCTCACCAATAACACTGCCACATAGAAGCTACTGCGAGGAGGGAAAGGAGGGAAGATGTGACCCAAATTCTCAGGAGTTGCTCTATTTCATTAGGTACTGAGCCTGGTTTTCAATAATTGTGTAAACAACATTTACTCCTTAAGTTTGGCTTGATAACGGAGAAGAAAATTAACACACAAGTTTGGACGACAGCTGTGTTGAAGCATTTGTGACAACAAGGGTTCCTGCTTGAACTTTCTAGCTCAACAAGGACACCTTTTCTAATCCTTTATATTTGTCTAGAGTACCAAGATATACCAAGAAAGCTGATCTACCAAGTCTTTCTCTAGCAACCTGGACAATAACATTTTTGTATTAAGATGATGGTTTTTCATGTAGAATCAAGGATTCCCCATATTGTACATAAATATGCTACATAAGAGTCCAATACAGCCATGCCATACCTGGCAGGAATTCCATAGCAAGGCTACCATAATCACCTCACAAGTGCTAATGTGGTTACAGGAGACACAATCTTATCCTTCTTCTGCCCTTCAAAGTCCTTGCCCCAGGAAATACACTATCTGCTTCTGGCATACACATGACTTTAGAGAAGGTATAGGAAAAGGTGGTGTGTAGAGGCAACAGAGGGGAGAGAAGGAAAAGGTAGGCATCTCCCACTTTGCCTCAAGCCTCTTAACCTGGCAGACAACCAAGAGAAGAGGAAGCATTTCCCTTTCTCACTTGGGTCTCTCATTACCAAGATGACACCTGCCAGCAGGGAAGCAAAATTTAAGTGTCTCGCCCGTTGAAGGGTCTGGCTGTATGTGAAATATTCAGGAATTTAGATGCTGCACCAACCAGTCTTTAAAGAAAATGCTCAAACCCAAGTTTTCACAGAGAAATAATAAAGATGGAGAAGCTGGAGCAAGGCTTCTTTCAGGAAAAACAAAACCAAACCAAACAAAACCAAACACACACCACCACAAATGACAAATCCAAAAGACAACCACCTCTGCTCCAAAACACAGACATTGTAACTTTCTCAGAGCAGTTGTAAGGGATTATATTTTTGAAAAACAAGAGACCTTTCCTCTGTGTTTTCAGAAATAGTGTTTGGTAGAGGTTTTGGGGTTTTTTTTCTGTTTTAATTTATGAGTTGACCCACAAAATGTGTTTCAGACCAACTACATTTTGAATGAAATATCATCAAAAACTTGAATGCTTGGCTCCATAATATGAAGTACTGAACAATCTAGAAATAAGATACTGCCAGTTCCAAATATTGTATATTCCTACAGCCACACACTCCTAAAAAGGCACATTCTTTGTTGCTTACTTGATGACAGTGCCCCCAGTCAAAAATTAATACCTACCAAGACCACTGCCACTACACTTGACATGTGTATGTGTGTCATTACCATATATAGTGTAAGTTCTAAAAACAAAGCATGAAGAGAAAGGATGCATCGCTCTTATTTCACAGTTTGGAGGTTGAGGCAGACAGATAATATGACTTGCCAATCTCTCACACAGACAATGCACAGAACAGCCTGACAACAGACAGAGGAGAACGTCTCTTATCTCACAATTAGCCCGGGATTGCATGAACGATCGGCCTTACACATCTGAGCTGCTAAGCATTAAGCCACAACTTTACAATTTTCATTCATTTGCCTGGACCCTTATATATGTAGCACACCAGTTCAGTCTCTCATTACCATGACTATCCTTAAAAGCTTTTGTAAACCCATCACCATTTGGAGGAGAAATAAATCTATATACTATGCCAGGACAAAAAGATTACGTTTCTCCCCTTTATCCACTGCTCATTCTACAGCACAATATCCTCCCTATGACTGACATCACTGGAGAAAGAGCCCTTAAAATTTATTTTATTCAGCAAAATACATTGTCTGTAATGGTAGCCTGGAGGTATTTAATTCCATTCAAGAGTACTCCTTTCTCATCCTTGCAGGACCCACATATCAAGAAGGAAAGACAAATACTTGATTAAAAAAAGACAAAAACAGTCCCAAAGAACTTAATGACCAGTACTAACTTCATAATCTGTAACAGAAAAAGGTTAGTACTTTTAAATAAAATTTTCTAAACTACCTAAAAAAAACCCCAACCCAAACTTAAGCTACACCTAGAAAGGCTCATGATAAAAAGAATTTAAATGCTCGAAGGCCTTGCTTTTGCTTCTCCAAAGTGAAGCAGTCTCCCTAACCAAGAAATAAATATGTGCAAGAAGACCAAGCCTGCTATATTATCATTTAAACTAATTCTAAAATGCAAGTTTGGAAAGGATTTCAATACTACACTGCTGTAATCCCAAATACAATTTCTAAAAGTGATTTAATCGATTACTTATGTTTTGTAAAAGAAACAGCAAACTTTCAACTGCTTCCTAATTCATAAATTTATAATTACAGCATGAATTACATCATGAAAAAATTCCCTACTGGAAGAAGGGAGACCTTATCGCTCTCTACAACTACCAGAAATGATACTGTAGAGAGGTAGGTGCTGGTCTCTTCTCACAAGTAACTAGCGACAGAAGAAGAGGGAATGACCTCAAGCTGCACCAGGGTATACTTAAACTGGACAGTAGGAAAAATTCTGTCACTGAAAGGGTTGTCAGGCATTGGAACAGGCTGCCCAGGGAGGTGGTTGAGTCACCATCCCTGGATGTGTTTAAAAGCCATGTAGATGTGGTGCTTGGGGTATGGCTTAGTGGTAGACTTGGTAGAGTAGGGTTAACAGTTGGACTCTGATCTTAAAGGCCTTTTTCAACCTAAATAATTCTATGATTCTATCTTTTTCCAGGCATTTGTTTGAGAGGGACAGGATTTGGCATTTATGTAAGACACTCTCAATACATCTTTAATATATATTGTATAAAGCTCAATCCCTCTTTTCTCAAACATCACAAAGCGTACAAGAATGCATTAAAATTTTACAATTTTAACACATTTTGAGATAGCAGCAGCCATGAGAAAAACCACACTGGTTATTTAAACAATCACCAACATTCCCAACAACCCTCAAAGTTCACCAGAACAGTTGCACTGGATTTCCCAAGTACTGGATTCTGTCTCCAGAACATGTTAAGACTCCATGGTGCAGATGAAGGGTGAAAGAAATCTCCCATGCCCTAAACATAAACTCTTAACTTGTCAGACTGCTTTCAAATCCAAGAAGTAAGCTTATCTCTCTGCTAGTATGTTCTAGCACTTCATATATTGCCATCCACATAAATATCGAGTACCTCTCTCAATGCTGTGAATCCCTAAGAAAGTCTAGGGCAATGAGCTCAGTCTAATGTAACACAGCTCTAAAAAATTCACTCCTTGAATATCAGTAGTTAATTTGCTACTCATCTTACTGAGTATCTTTCTTGTTCTTATGTTATGAGAAGTTCTAACTTATCCTCATCTTTCTCCTATCTAGACAGAATTGCCACCTAGGGAGATGTGAAGCCTTGGAGAAGTGAGATTAGCCAGGGATGCAAGTGCATGACCAGACACTGAAATAATGGAAATAACGAATAAATCTTTGCATCACTTAAGAGATGCACGCAGCCACTTGTAATACAGTAAATTACATATTTGCTAGATTTGCAAACAAACAGTCAAAGGATACTTGTTTCTGCTTTTGTCAGTGTATTAGCAGAAAAACAGGAAATGAATCAGACTGAAATAATAAACCTTGAGAAGAAACATCGTGAAAATTTTTGGTCTTACATAAGATTCACTCTTTTTTAAAGTGACAGGAACTTCAATAGACAAATTAATCTAAAATTCACACTTTAACAGACAGTAGAGTAACTCTGAATTGTTCAGAAATTAAAAAAAAGAAGTAGGTGGTCTTCATTATTTTGGCATATAACAGGTCTCCTTCACCATTTCCAGCTGGCTATTGAATAAAAGGAATGTAAGCAATCCATATGTAAATGCATTACTGATGGAACACCGGCCAAGACTGGAAAAGATGGGAGGGTTGCCAAATAAATATCAGTACCAAATTACAGTGAACCCTTCATTTTCTTTCCAGCTTTGCCACATGACAGGCTTTATTTTGAATAAGTCTGGGCCTCTGTTTTACAGATATGCTGTTGATACTGCATTTACACTCCACTAAGACTTCCTCCAGTGAACTTTAAGAAGATACCATCATGACGATGACAACAAAATTTAACCTTAAGTTCTGAAATCATTTTCCCATGCAAATGCAAAATCCTGTCATCTTTGAGCACTATCTCTTCTGGACTGTTCCATCCCGTATTTAAAAGGAGAAAAAAAATAACCAAGTGTAAAAAAAAAAAAAAAAAAAGGTAGAAAAAGACAGAAAAGCCAACTATTTGAGAAAATGTCCACAGACAACAGTCAAAAGCCAGATTATTTTGACTCAGAATGTACATCACAGGACATTTACAGACAGCTATCTAATTGCATGTACAGAAGAACAACGGAACCAGGCTATAACCCCAACTAGATACCACACTAATCACTTGATTTTCAACTTTGGACTACAGTATTTTCCACCCATTATCAAAATGGGGGACACACACACACACACACACACACACACAGAGGGAACAACAAACAAAACTGCATCCTGAGCAGGTACAGTTTTTGTCTTAGTAATAAATTTTACAGCAAACTGAAAGTGTGGTTTTTTCTCATTTGGGAAGTACTATTAAACCTGTGATAAAATCCCCTTGGAGCGTGCCGGATGTCTTTCAGCAGACACTGCTATCTGTTTCGGGGATTTAATTCCAGGCTGCAAAGTTTTCAGGAGCCACCTGCAGAGGTCAGAAATGAACACGGTCTCCCCAGCCCAATGCATAACAACTTCTTTCCTTTCCCGGTCTGGGCTTGGATAGGGACTTGGATTTGGTTTGGGTTTTTTTTTAAAGGTGAGGGGAAATTTGACCTCCTGTCAATCATTACATTACCTACACAAAAAAAAAGAAAAAAAAAGAGGGGTGCTGGGGGAAGATAGAGCAAAGATACAGCAGGAGTATTCTAGCACTGAGTATTACTAAGATTTCTTAGATACCTGACCAGGTATGCACAGTTACACCAGGTACCACACTTTGGCTCAGAGGTGAATCCTTCTTTGCTTTCCTTTACAGTGTGGGGTGAAGTAACTCCCTGCTGCTTTCATATTCCCCTCTGATTAAATATTTCATCTAAAATAGCCCACACTTTTTATCAAACTTACACTGAATTAAAGGAAAATATCTAATGCTGTAATATATTAATTAGCTGTAAGCCAGTCTGCAAACACAAATGGCAAGAAAGGAGATTTTTAAACCCATGCCTTGAATGTCAGATGTTCCAGTACTTCAAAGTTCTGCCCTGTAAAAAGAGTTTGAGTATACAATTTTTGGTGAGGAATGCAAGCTCACTCAAATCTCAAACGAGCTCGTTAAGAGTTTTAAACAAACATATAACCTTGAAGTTAAAATGTTACGTGCATATAAATATACATCAGTGTTTCCATTTTCAAACAAGTATTCCCTCCCCCCCAGTCCTTCCCAAAATGCCAAATACAGGATGGAATGGCAGTGCACTTCCTTATAATGTAAACATACTAACCTATTCTAACCAAAAAAAACCCAAGTTTGTGAAGAAAAGCTTCCTTAAATAAATTTTGTTCTAATGAAACAAAGTACATTCTTATCTAGCTGTGACAGGGATTTTTTTTTTCCCCAATAATTTAACTATTTTGATACTATACCATTTAATAGTATGCCCTGATTAAAAGCAAGAGGAAATCAGACCAACTGCTGAGCTACAAAGAACATCTGGTATATAAAATATAGTCCTCGTATTCATATGGGAGTGACACCTAGCCTGGCTTGTCACTAAGAATAGAATATTTCACTAATCATGGACTTGAAAAAAAAAAAAGTTTCCCTGAACCTAGCAAAAACCTGTTGTGAAGTAGAGTCGAACTGATAAAAATGTTAGCAAGGAGACTACCTAAGGCACTGTATTATAGAGCATAATACTAAAGGAGCAGACTTTTAATAAAAAGTTTTGATAGCAGACCAAAGCAAACCAACCAACCAATCAAGGTTTTGAAAATGCTAGATATACACTTACAAACACAGCAAGAGTACACACACTCAGCATCGTAAAGAGGATGGGGGAAAGCAGTCCCTACAAGTCACAGCTGTAGAAGAAATGAACTGCCAACAAAGTCTAAAGATGACAGAATTTCAGGAGCTTTCAATACCGTATTTATAATAAAAACAATGAAAACAAATGGGTGTCCAACACTTGGGAGCATTTGATCTGTGTGTATACAGAAGCTCATTTGAAGATCAAGTATCTGCAGGCATCCTAATTAAGCAGTCTTTGCCAATGAAAACTATTATGTTTTAATTATATTCCTTAAGTAATGTCCTGGTTAAGCAGAGCATGAGAACAGATGCTATCTAGTCTATTTTTGGGATACTCTAGGTAAGGAGGCATTGAAGAAGAAAAGCCATTCTCCTGCAGCATCGCTGCAGAAAAAATTAGCTGTATTGCCTCCTCTCATCCAGGGAGCTCAACCCCGAGAACTTTTCACATCACCATAATAAAGATATGCGGCAGATAAGAATAAATTCAGTAGATCTTTTCCAACACTAATTCACAGAATCATTTAGGTTGGAAAAGACCCTCAAGATCAAGTCCAACCATTAACCTAGCACTACCAAGCCCACCACTATAGCATGTCCCTGATGTAACCTAATTTGAGGTGTCCTATACTAATACTTTTCCTATAAAAGACCCAAGACTAAAATCCCTTTAGATTTAAACACACAAATAAAACACAATTTAAAAATGTAATGAGGTATGTTAGGTTTTTATTCATTTGAGAAAGGAAAGAGAAGTTATTTTACTTTTGAAGGAAGTTATTTGAAGTCAGGAGCTTCACTGTTTATTTGAAACCATTTCTTTCTTCCTTCAGTTCCAAAGAAAATAGTTACACAAATACATTAGAGGAAGCAGGTGTATAATTTAATTCAAAAGCTATTTAAGTTTCTTAAAAAGGAACTTTATGTCAGCACAGGAGATCTTTCAAACATTTCCTTAAGTTACTTGCTAGAACATATACTTTAATATTTATCTCATTACTTTAGAAAAGGAAAGCAACCATGGGATATTCTTCCCACAGTACTAGCAAGCACTATGCCCCTATGCACAAAACTAAATGATCATGGTGTCAGGAATACACCAATGTCACTTCAAGTTGTAATTAAATGAAGAACATGACTTAAATTAAATGGCAAAATACTTAGGGATATGACAGTTTATAAAACAAACCCAAAAAACCTAACAACAAACAAACAAAAAAAAAACCCAACTTCAAGTTAGACAGCAGAATTCTGTAACATACCACACCACACGCAGTAAGTGTCCCCTCAGTTTTAGTTCAAACTTACGATATAAATCAGTTACCATCGAATCATAGAATGGTAGGGGTTGAAGGGACCTCTGGAGATCATTTGAGTTCAATCCCCCTGACAATGCAGGAACACCCAGGGCAGGCCACACAGGAACAGATCCAGGTG
>JAAGNO010001853.1:30264-42503 GCA_033439905.1 Ceryle rudis
TGGGGCTGCTTTCCAGAGGGTCTACCCCTACCCTGGGCTGGTACATGGTGTTGTTCCTCCCCAGGTGCAGGACTCTATGCTTATCCTTGTTAACTTCATCAGGTTTGCCTTTGCCCAGCTCTCCAGCCTGTCCAGATCTCACTGGATGGCACTTAAGGTCCAGTAACACCTAGACCTGTTAAAGACTAGTTAAGCTATAACAATAAGAAATTTATTTCTGTGGGAAAAAATACTTTTACAAAAATATATTAATGTGCAGTTAGGGAGCTTACAGTTTTTTCATATTTTAATAGAATTTCCTCTATCAATGCATCAAGCAACTTGATGTGGACAGAAATGAGGCAGACAAGTTCTACAGCAATGTAGATAGATATGAAGTTATTTCCCTGCATTTTAAAATGCTTACTACTAAAGGGAATGCATCTTTTCCAATGTTTGGAGCAAGAGGCTCTGGTATCGTGGGGCTTTATGCTCAGAAAGCTTCACTATGCAGTTAGACAGTCCTACAGATGAAGACCCTACTGAACTAGATTAAAGGGTTTAGATTACCACAAGTAGCTGTCTGTGCTGTCTCTGTTGTGGGCTAACCTACCCTGCAGCAGAAATTCCAAGCAGGGACATCTTTCACTCTTCAGGGCAAGGTCAGATATTCAGTTTAAGCTGTCTATAAAATACATTTAAACTAAATCTCCAGACCCGAATGGAAACAAGGACGTTCATTTCATTATCTTGATGGCTGTAGTTTAGTAAATTCCAAGAAGATATTAATAAATAGAAAGTGGTTACAGGTTTAACATTCTAAACCACTGCAGCTATTTGGCAAGTTAACCATGTCCTTAGGATAGCAGCTAAGCTTCCAAAGTAGCTTGCTGCACAATTCTGTGGGACTAACTCCGCAAAGGCAATCGTTTACCAGAACTTACTCTACAGGACAGATAAGAGCAGCACATAAAAAAGTACAGCAGTCCTACAAAAGGCAGCAGCAGGCTTAAAGCAAGGGTAGATATAGCATCCAACAGCAGCTGTTATGGGGGAGGCCAATGTAAGCAGGCAGTCAGATTCTAAGTCAAACTGGTAAAAATATAACTATGCTATTGAAAACAGAAAGCAAAGTAGTAAAGTTAAATGTATTGTGACACCTCATTTTTACATTTTACTAAGTCATTTATTCAAAAAGATAGTAATTTCTTATTAAAAGAAAGGCTAGTAACTATTATTACGACTGTCTGACAGTTCCCGCTATAATAGCCTATTTTCAAAGCTGCTAGAAACTTCAAAGAAACTGGGCTGAAAGTTATATACTAAGATCTTCTTCAGCACTTTTATTTCAACCAAACTACTTAAGTCAATTAATAAAAAACCCAGATCTCAAAAACCCACAACACTTTAATAAATAAAAGTTATCTTAGAAAAGAAAATAAACCCAAAACTTGCCATGTTTTCTCTGAGAAGGTTTAACTCTAGCACACTTGAAAGATGGAATTCTAATTCTAGACAGTGTTTCTAGGATGTACGTTTCATCGGCCTTCCAGCAACGTGAATACAGCCATGCTTGCAAGTTTCGGGGGGGAATTTGTAGAATAAAATACATTATTTTCAGCAAAGAGTATGTATATGATCTGCTAAAATCTCAAACTTTATCCAGTCCGGAACAGGAGATAGAAAAAAACCTTCCTATTACTTCCAGGTGTACTCGGTCAAAGTAATAGAAAGTAAAGTCAGGAAGCTGGCTTATACTTTTCAAGATCCCGCTGCTAAGTAATAACAATGTAGAAGATACTCTATCTAAATTTGGAGGGGGCAGGACTAAATTCATGGAGGGAAAGGGGGGTGGGGGGAAAGAGTAGATGAAAACAAGAATGGATGTATTTCAAACTCACTTAAACATGATTCTGAGCAACCTGGGAGTAGCCCTGCTCTGAGTAAGGACTCCATGCCTTCCAAATAGTATCTTTCAACCTAAACCATGCTGCAGTTCCAACAACAGTGGAAGTGGTGGTTGCCAGAAGGGTGACTGAAGTCTGCATCAAAATGGGAATAGGATGGCTGAACAAAGACTACATCAGAGTGATAGAGAGAAAAATATAAGAAAGAAAACGGGGATGACAGAGCAAGGAGACCAAAAGGAGTTGTTCAGGGAAGTAATCTGGGAATTCCAGCACAAATAATAAGAGAAAATATATCTCATGAAAAACCCCAGCGAGACAGGAGAACTGACTGGCTGATCACAAACACTAGAGGAAAGAAAACAAGCTAACAAGATAAGAAAGAGAACCTACAAAATGTAGCTGAACTAGGAATAGAGAGAGGGAGCATCTCCAAATAATAGGAAAGACAAAGACATCAAATTAGGTATTGAAAAGGATATGAGTTCAGATTGTCTAAGGTATCTTCCTAACAAAACCCATAACTGACTGTACATGAAAAGCACCTGAATAAAAGCCCATTAAGTATGCAGAAAGTAAAAGGTACATTGCTGGTAACAAAAAAAACGCAGCAAAAGCAGTTTGTAGTGTCAAAGCTTGGCATGCTTTCCTCTGGTGGTCATCCATAAAACCCTCGGCATAAGCACATGCATCATGCTGCCTAGGGTTGATCCCTATGAAGCATGACAGGATATTATTAGATACCACTAGCTCAAATAGCAGCGGTCTGCCTACTGATACGATTGCAATTATTATTTTTAACAGTTAGGAAACAGCACACAAACTACATTAGAAATAACTTCATCAAGTAAACAGAATTAAGCCCTGGAGTTTGGAAATGAGTACTGGAGTATATTATGACAGTTTAATTGATTGACTTTTATCCCTTTGCTCTTGCAGAATCTTTGCCAGGTTCGCACTTATCGGGTTACTATTCAGTATTTTGTTTGTTCTTGCTCGTCACGTACTCTACCTTAAAAAAAAAATACTGTATATAATGCTACACTGAAAGCAGGAATTGATTTCCTCAGAGGCCACTGCAGAGGACTGATATGTTAGATTAACATTGCTGAAATAGTCAAATACCATATTCATCCCAATGAAGTAGCATGGTTATTGTTCCTATTAATAGATACAATATTAGAGCCATCCTTAACCATATGTTTTATTTGCCATCTTCAGGTGCCTGGTGTACGACACCCAGGAAGTTAATTTCTTTCATGCTATGTTACATGGCAAATTATATGCTCAAAGATACCTGCAGTATCAATCATGTACACCCACATGCCATCCCCACTTGCCCTCCAAACCAAGAAGTAAGTATCATTGATGTTACATAGACGGAATTCAGGTGCCTTCATCGAGCAAGAAGAAAATCTTCCCAGATTTCTGCTTTGTTTGCATTATATCACCAAACTTATTCAAAGGAAACAATGACTCTAGAGACCAGGTTTATTGCTGCCCAACCTAGTCGGACTCCACAGTATACAGGGCAAATTTATTCTGAGCAATGTTTCTGCAGGGAAGAAAAAGAAACCAACAACCCCAGCTGTACAATTAAGTATTACAGCTTAATAAAGGTAGGCACAAAAGGTAAGCAAACTATGGTGGCTCCTTCAATCTTAATTCTGGCATTTCTTAACATTTGAGAACTTACCCTTTAACCTTGAAATGACAACAAACTGCATGGGATGGCAGAATGAGTTTCACTTCACGCAACAGAAACAGGGCAAATAAGTCACCTCATTGCTGCAGAAGCCATACCTACTTATTTCTCATATTTCAAGTGCACTCATTATTATGATTTCTGAAACATAAAGTTAAACTACCAGCATCCTGAAGGCATCTTCCTTGTCTTTACAATAGAGTTCTTGCATTCTACACACCGTTAAAACCCAAGCCATTCTTCCCCTACAAAATGCATCATGCCCATTAAAGAAGTTAATTACTGCAAGTACATATCAAGTTAGACAATACTTATTCAAAGCTGTATCAGTCAACTACTTTGACGACCTGACACTCATGTGGTAAGTAAATTTAATAATTTCGCTTTTTGATGGAAATCAACTCACCAAAACAAGGTTTATCTTCAACACCAAATATTCCAAACCCACCCATATTCAGTTACTAGTCTACAGTAATACTGCACAAAACACACATTTCAGAAAGCTGAACTTTAAAGGTGAATAGTTCCACCTTTAAGAACTACATTTTACAAAAAAAGCTTCAGTACCTACATTGCTTTTTTTTACAGAAAAAAAAAAAAAAAAGTATCTGCTCTATCAAGGCTTTCCATAGCGTGTTGTATTTTAATTCACTGAACTGCCAACTGGAAGCTCCCTCCTTTCAGAGTTCTAATCTGTCCTCTCACCGAATGACTTCTAGACAAAACTTTCTCCTGCATACTCTCTATTAGAGATATATTTTCATGCGTTTCAGGAAGAACACCAACCATAACAAATACATACTCTTTATTATTTCTACTTTTAACTACCAGAGATGAACCAAGTTGACTTAGAAATTGTCACCCGTAAAACAGAAAGATGATCTTGTATGACCTTTGACATAAGAAAAAGGTTACGGTTATATAGGCCTATAAAAATACAGCAGTACCTTACACCTCAGAAACAAAATAGATAAAACCAACAGTGAAAACAAAACCATGTCACTGTCTTCATATTTGACTCAAACAATACTTCTTGGTTTAGATCCAGCCACGATATGATGTTGATTAGGGTAGGGTGTAGGAGGTAAGAAGAAACCATTTTCACTGCTTACTGTTTCAGAGGAAAAAGCTGAAGCACTGCTGTGCAGGACTAAACAGGATGCTTCTATTTCTTATCCCATTCCCCAGTAAACAACACCTCCTTGCAAAGCTTCAATTCAACAGCAAAAGATAAGTTTATCTGGCACATCATATACCTTATCTACTAACTAAATTAATACTGAAAACAGGAGAGCTTGTTCTTCTTTCCCAGACAGGCAGGCAGCATGTAATCCTAATAATTTGACCTTCTGCAAGGTAGGATCTTTCTCTTTGTTTATCCTTGTTCTCTTTTCATTCGTTAGTTAACCCATTACCTAATTCATCTTGGCATCACCTTTAATTGTTAATAATGGAAAGTCTTGAGACTCCTGAGCTTAAGGGCTCTCTTCTTTTCTTACTGGCTGAATTTCTGCCTGGTGTCAAGTCACAGAAGGCAAAGTCTACTTTTCTACAGCCACGCGCCATCACCACAAAGTCTGAACAAAGACACAAAGGGGGGACAGGTGGGAGGGAAGGCAACAGCAAATGGAAACAGGAAAGGGAAGAAAGGAAGAAGAAACGAAACTAACTGGGTAGGAACTAAAGGAGGAAAATACTTTTGGTCACTAAATACAACAATCCCTTAGTCCATATGGAGATGTCTTAAAACCACTGTTGTGAAACCAAGAGAAACAGTCAGCACAACAGCTTTGCAGGTTTCTTCTCTGTGTTGTCCCACAGATAAACTTGTACTGACTGCAGAATCTTAAGACTTCAGGAAAGCAACAGCCTGGCTTCACAGGTTATAAACACTAGAGATCCCTTTGCTTAAAAAGGTCCTAGAAGTTTGATAGCTCTGACTCTGATCCTGAATAAAAGGGCTCATATTCTCCCAAGATGTATTTTTAGCAGTAACACATAAAGGAAAGCTTGAGGGTTTTTGTTTGTTTGGTTGTTTTTTTTTAAATTCTAAGTCAATCAAAAAGTATTAGCTACAGTTTACAGGTAAAATGAAACTGAGAAGGTAACTACTCTTGTCAGGAACCTAAAGCAAGGTCTGCAACTCAGCTAAAAATAAGTAATTTTAAAGGCTTTATTCTGTTTATATTTTTCTTAAGAGAAGAACACAGAGTCAAAGTACCTCCATCAGGACACAGTGGAGAAGTCTTTGATAAAAATTATTTTTCCAGTACACATTCTAAAAATAAAGCCTTTAACCTTGAACACACTTCATCTTACAGCCCCATTGCTTTGCACTGACCAACATACTAGATTGCTTATTAAGGAAACAGGAAAGGTAGACCCGAAGTGAGATACTTCCCAATGGCTGACCAGAAGAAAGTGTTTCTCAGTAAGGCTTCACCTTTGCCCATGGGGTGGTGTCACTACAGTCACTATTAGATGTTTGAGGGACAACTTGATGCTCCCTACATAACGCATTTTGATTTGAAGGAGAACAGCCAAACAGCATATTCCAACAAACACTTTCTGTCAATATGTTCACTTACTACGTACAGTCCTCGCACAGACCAACAGTTAATACTGAAACATCTAATTGGACCTTGACAGTAAACCTTGATACAAGGAAGAGCTCCAGCACTGCATATGGGATGAGCATAAGGCCCCCAATTTTCAGCTCACTAAAAGCCCAAAGCACCCTATCAGCTATCTGACTTAAGACAGAATAAAAGCCTTTTATTTCCTAAAAAAGGTATAAATGTTTCTTGCAGACGATCTGCCAGATCCATCCTCTTGTCCAGTTTCACTAAAATATCCTTTCAGCAAAGGAAATGGATGAATGACATATTTAGGCACGGCACCACCAACAGCCTTCTCCTCTGGAATGCAACCATTATGGTGCTAAGAAAGACTCTTACTTGTCTAAGAGCAGAGAGTCAACAAGGCTATTTTATATACTTAAAATATAAAAACAAGGTGCAGCAACACTAGTTCCGTGATGATATATCCAAAACACTAGCCAGGTAGCACTGCAAAAGCCCTGTGCCTCAACTAAAATCCTCAATCCCACCTGAACCTCCACCGCTCAGCAGATCCCGAGGTGCAGGGCCATTCTGCACTCCCTACAAACCGTTTCTTGAAAACACACACAAAGTAAAATGGTCTTACCAGGACAGTACAGCTGGAACTGTCTTAGAGATTAAGCGTTTTCAGATAAAGCTAGAGCTTGATTAACTTGATGGGGCTTGCAGAGTTTGGTTTTATGCAAAAAACCTGATCATTATCTGAGAAACTTAAAAGTGACACTTGTATTTATTAAGGATCTGCAGCATCAGGGAAACACAAGGGGAACAAAGCAACGTGATTCTTACTGCAGACAGCTTCTCCAGTTAGTCCTCTTGCTGAAGCAGTTCTTCATTCGCTAAATGGAACAACTGAAGGGGACAGGCAGGAGCTCCAATTTAGAACAGGAGCTCTCATCTGCCTTATGGGAGCAGCTAAAGGAGCTAAGGAAAAAAGTTTAACAGTAATTTGTCTCAACTATAAATGGAAACTGAACAGAACTGACATAGTCCCACAATGACAGTTTGTGCTGAACAATAACAGGATACTTACATTAACAGAGTTGCGCTCTACTTAGGAAGCAAAACCAAGCGACTATACCAAATTGAATTGGCACAAACATTTATTTCTGCGAGATGCCCTTCAGATGTCTCACTGAAGACATCATTAGGGAATACAGTGGCATCTAAAGGTAGGATGTTTTAATGCCCGAGGAAACACCTGGGTATATGTAACTTTTATTTAAACTCATTTCATTACCTCTCTTGCTAAATTGCTTTAGGTTAAAGCACCTCTTCTATCAGCTTTCCAGACTGGTACAGTGTATCAGGATGTGAAGTGAACCTCTTGGAAACTCACCCTCCAGAAAAAAATTCTACAGATGTCCTCATCTTGTAAATGGCAATTACAGTTGCAGAGTTCTGCCTACCTGTCCAACAAGGTACAAATTGTCACTCAGCAGACGAGTGACTTCAATCCACAGTTTAAGAGTGGAAAAGCCTACAGTAATCTTTTCACTGAAAAAAAAAAAAAGTAGCCTAAAATGGAAGCACTCCTACTTTTTATTATTCCATGGATACACCTCAAGGCAGGGTTAATTCTTCTTAAAAGTATGCCATGACTTCCATGACCATGAAGCAAAACAGACAGTCAAGGCCCTTCTGATTTTGCCTTAATGAGGAAGGACCTGAGGGTGATATCACAAATGACATCTCAACTCAGCTATGGCACTTTTTCTTCCTTCTCTGAATTCTACTTTGAAGAATTCAAAGACTATTCTAAAGCTGGTATAAGCCATACTCACAACAGGAAGAAAATTTCCAGTAAAGCCCTGCAATATTCTACTCCCACATAACATTTATATTTCTTCTTAGGTATCCATTGCTTTGTTTTGGATCCTTGAGTCAGTACCTGCACTAAAAAAAAACCAAACAAAAAAAGCAACCATGCCAGAGAAGGATCAGCAATCAACACCAAGGTAAAACAACCAGAGACCACTGAAGAATGAAAACTAAGCCTTATGACTCAGAGGAGAAAAGTCTCTCATCAAAAAAAAACAAATGTACAAGAAAATCTGGGACAATGAGGTGAATGTTGTTTTACAGAAGTTTGGAAGCAATCTGTCAATATCAGCCATAGACCAAATACCTACTTATAGAGTAACCTACTGCAAAGTATTAGGAAATAAAATAAATTTTAAAAGAGCACCCAAAGAAATACGAAGTAACCTTCAAGTGAATACTTAAGGGGGAAGACTGAAATTCCACTCTGTAGTTCAAACTCGGTGTTACTTATTTGGACTTGTATTTCTGAGTTAAGTTAGAACGCACAATATTTGAAATCTAATCTATATACAACACAAAGAGGTTTCAATTTTTCCTTACAAATTGTTTCACATAATATTTGTAAGGCAAACTACTAGAAATGAACTAGCATTAGACTAAGTAACAGATAAAACTTTCACTTTGGAGAAGGAGAAATTCAAAAAAGTATTTTATTTTTTTCACAAGAGAATAGAGACATTAAAAAAAGCCAACAGTGCTTTCTAGGTACCAATGCAGTCTCTTGCATACTATTCCTCTGGAAAAAAAAAAATAAATTGTACACTGCAACACTACTAAAACCAACCAGTTCTCCAACACACAGTGTCACTTTTTACCTTCTTGGTGGAAGTCTACCTCCAGGTGCAATTCAGATCTTTTAGCAAAGTAAGATCCAACACCATTCTCAGTATCTTGAAGCTGCGTCATGCACATCAGCTACCCATTTTTCATCAGTTAACATAGAAGGGACAACAAAAAGAGCTAAGACAAACGCAAAAAGAGAAAAATCTGAAATAAGCTTTTCTATGGATAAGCCAGTGCTACAATAAGCCCTTCAAAGAGCCTTCGCTGACACTAAGAAACAATGAGACTGACTCGCAGCTCAGCTACAAACCAGAAATCACACCAAGAAGAGTACGGCCTAAAGCATGCACCCATCAACAACTCATTCAAGTCAGGTATTAACATTTATTCGACTAAGCAGGTATGTGGTGTTTACGTACAATTCAGAAAACAAATCATGAAGCTAATTATGGATGTCTGACCATGGGCCAGAGGAAACTGCCCCCATAATGGAGACCACAAGCTTGGCTAAAGGCCATCCGAGGACAGTGCTGCAGAAAGTGTAGCTGTACTTCAGAGTTCAAAGATCTTTCTCAGCACTTCCAAATCAGGATGCAGAAAAGATTTAGGCACCATACTTAAGTTTCCCTGGAAAAGTAGAATGGGGGAGGGGAGAAATCTTTGTGAGGAATACTTTAACAAGACTAAGTAAGGATCAAAAAGGCTCAAGCAAACAGGAAAAAACCAAAACCAAACCAAACCACTGACTGCTGTAGTTAGGAAGAATCACCCACCCGCTGAACAAATTCAGTCTGAAGTTTCTGCCGTGAAGAATAGCTAAATGCTGTTAAATAATAACAGAAAAAAAAAAAAAAAAAAGCACACACATTTTCCATCACAAAAGGCACTACCCAACCGCCAAAAGAATTCAAGGGCTTTCTCTTTCAAAGGTTGATAATATTCACATAAACCAAGTTTTCCTAAAGCACATATTAATGCCAACTTGGAATCCCATAGCTAAGGAAGATTTAATGATTCATTTGCTAATGGAGAGACCAGGAGTTGTACACACTACAAAGGTAAACAAACAGATCTGTCAAGTGTCTTTCTCCTGAGCCTCTGCTAGCATAATCAATCCAAATCTGATGATTGCTCTCTCTAAGAAATGTGTCATCTGTCCGGTAGATTTAAGGGGAAGGGGACAGAAGAAAACCACACAAACACATTTCAGCTCCTCTCAGAAATGCTGATCTGATGTCCTCAAACTCAGAAACAGCTGACAATACAAACTTAACAGCTAGAATTCAGTATTTTATAACTGCTGAATTATAGAAAGCACAGTTGCAACTCTAGCAGAGTTCAATAAAGAAGCAGATAGAAGAGGTATGCATGTGTAAGCTTTTTACTGAACTCATTTTTAAGGTATCATTACTGCCACCATGCAAATGGGAAACTTTCATTTTCATTTTCTGGACCAAACAGGCCTAGTTCACATGCAATTAAAAAAAAAAAAAAAAGTGTCTTCTCAGCTTTCTGAAATCTTTAAGTACAAGCATTTAAAAGTTTGCAGTTAAATAATGTTAAGATTTTGGAAAATGTTAAGGAATGTTACAGAGCCATCACTTCTAAGCATGCAAGTGAACTCTGGTAACCGGGCAATTCAGAATTTATACTCTGGCTCAAGCTGGATATTAAACTGAAAAACCTTATTTTCTAATGGTCTTGGTAAAAAAATATTTAATCAGATATTGAAATATGGTTCTTTGACTGACAAAAAAAAAAAAACACACAAAAAAAGAAGAAAGAAACAAATAACAAACCACAACACTTTGAAAGAAAAACCCTGAATTTTTAAAAATTACTTTTAGTTTTGTCTACAGAATTAAATCTTGCAAAACTCATTTCCCAAACTGCCCTTTGCTTTTTTCAAAATAACACCGTCCTCGATGACAACTGAGATAAAGCACTAATCAGTACCAATGCCAACTCGAGTATTTTAACAGAAACAAGATTTGTTGTGCTCCTCACAGGGAAACACAGGCACATTTCCAATAAGCGACCACAAGGGCACGAAGGCTTCAAATTTTCATTTCCCTGCTCGGCAACAACTGCATTCTACCGCTGTCCCTTTGCCATGTCCCCATAACTCTACTTCACTACTATCCTTTTAGCAAAGCCCCACTTTTTTTTCTGTGAGAGCACTGAAAGGCAAAAAGATACCTCCCCTTTGCAAACCAACACCTCTTCAGCTCACTCGAATGCACGCTGGCTTTTAGATCGTTACCCGTTTTCCCCTGTCCTTCCAAGATGCGCCTGCAATAGTTGCTGTGTGTATAGTGCACTGCCAAGTGGAAAACTCCCAGCTCTGCAGAAGGAGCCGTGCAAGGAGAAAACACTCGGCAAGACGCTGGCTATCGCCACTGCTTGTCCCCTCCACGGTCTTTACAGCCGAGATGGAATATCCCTGGCCACTCGAAACCCCTCAACTCCTCCGATTCACCGGATGCGGGGTGGACAACAGAGCGCAGGGACGTAAACCAGAAACTCTCGGGGGCGGCGGGGGGGGGAGCGTGCAAACCCTGCCCCCCGGATCGCGCCGAAGGCCCGGGAGCTGTGCGCACTGCTCTCCCCAGGCCCTGCAAGTTCAAGAGCTTCCAGGGCCCCACCGGCGGCCCGACACCGCTACCGGGCGGCGAGGACGAGGCGCCCGCCGAGGGGCACCCCCCGGCGCTGCGGCCCACCCGGACGGGCGGCAGCTCCTCCCCGCACACCCCCGCCCGCCACACCGAAGCCAAGCGAAACGCACCCGGCGGCTTTCTCACTACCCCGGTCGGGGGGCGTCCCGGGCCGGCCGCGTCCCCCTCCTCCGCCACAGCTCGAGGCGGGACGGGCCCCTCGCTCCGCCCGGGGGGAGCCGAGGGGAGACAATGGGCACGATGACTTCACCCTCCAGCAATGTGAGGAGCAGCGGCGGACGCCGCCGACTTCCTCTCGGTCCCCAGGATACCCCTGGGCCGAGACTTCCCGGCCGCAGCGGGAACCCACTCGGGCCCTCTCCCACCCGGGCTCTCTCCCACCCGGGCTCTGGCCCCCGCCCAGAGGCGGCTCCGGCTCGAAGGCTCCGCTCCACCCCTCACTCTCCGCCACGCTCAGGACGGCGGTGGCGGCTGCCGCCGGCGGAGGCCCGAGGCGGGGGACGCCCCGCGCCACCGCTAGGCCCCTCAGAACCCCCTGCCCCACCGCGGGCCCAACCCCGGTACCTGCGAGTCAGCAGGAAGAAGCAGCGCCGTTCCACCCGCCCGGGCCGAGCCCCGGCCCCACGCAGGATGCGTCTCCGTGTGTGTGTGGAACGGAGGGGGGCGGCCAGAGGCAACCAGGATATTGCAAACAGGAAGAGAACAAGTGCTAGGGATTTGGCTGTCTTGAACTCCTGTCCATAAA
>JAAGNO010001855.1:0-26842 GCA_033439905.1 Ceryle rudis
CACGTGCCCCGACAGGCAGGGACGGGGCTGTCTCAGGGCAGGACAGGGCACCGGGCAACTTACCTTGGGAACTACCACCCACCGGTGCCAGCCACCCCAGCACAGGAGTCAAAGTCCTTTGGCAGCACCTGCCGTAGGGGACGTGAAACCCAGCGTGTGAAAAAGTTGGCTGGGCCCTTTTTGGGGCGTCAGCTCCGTTATCTGCAGATGAGTGTCGAAGCCACGGCCACACATGTTTGTGTAGCTGGAGGTGGTGCCTGGAAGTGCGCAGGACGAGCACGTCTCACGCGCGTAATGAGCAGACGTGGGACTGCTGAGCTCTTGCCAGCCCTGCACTGGTGGCTTCTGCACGAGTGTCCCTTGGCCACGCATTTGTGCCATCCCTCTCTCGGAGGCTCACCGCTGCCTGGGACTGCAGCTCCGTCTGGAGCCGGGCTGGCCAGTGCATGGTGGCCAAAGTTTTTTGGGCAGGTGAGCCCACACTGCTGGGCTTTCAGTGAGACAGTGCTGTACCGAGGACTGATATTCAGAGGGTTTACCCCACGGGGAGGCCATGGCGGTGTTGGCATCCCTCCTGACCCTGCGGGCAGGACCGGTGCTCTCTGCTCCCACGCAGCTCCCCATGGACTTCCCTTCTCACCATCCTCTGCCTCTTCCCCAGGAAAAAGAAAGGAACGCCAAGAGGAAGAAGAAAAAAGGCACCGCCGTTCAAAACGAAGAAGCTGCCTTCCCTCCCGCAGCCGAGGACGAGGAGATGGAGGTGTCGGGGACGAGCGGCAACGAGGAGGAGATGGCCGAAGAGGCAGAAGGTGAGGCGAGCAGGGGGCTGAAGTGGGGGGCTGCTCTCAGCGCTCCTGCCTTCGCTGAGTGGTCGTGGCAGAGGCACCACGCATGGCCTCTCCGGGGTCGCAAATGTCAGTGCTCGCAGGGTCACGTCTGTCGCCCCAGAGCCACGCTGAGGTGATGGCATCCTGCAGCACGAGGTGCTCATGGCATTTTGGATGCCTCTGGATTTCAAGCTTGCGAAGAGTGTCCTGGATCACTGCCCTCCTTCTATGTCTGTTGGGACAGATGGTTATTTTGGGGAGCCATTTGGTTACTGATTTCCATCAGTGCGCTTTCCAAGAGCACCCAGCTCACCAGGGCCTGGCATGTTTGTGCGCTCTTGGAAATCACATTTCCTGGTGTTTTCCTCCAAAGGAGGGTCCCTGTGTGCTCAGCAGCATCAGAGAGCCACTGCCGTGGCCTCTCAGGGAGCTTAGCGTGGGCTGAAGGAGAGATAAATCACTAAGGTTTGTGTGTGCCCCACCCATCAGGGCTTCGCTGCCCCAGGCCGTGGAGCCCACGCTTCCAGCAAAGGCAGGGGGAGCCACAGTCTCCCACCAGTGAGGCTGGTGTACCTTGGTGGGTCTTTTCCTCCTTTTTTCCCTTTTAAGGCAGCATTTTCCTCCCTCTCAGCCATACCAAAGAAAGGAAACAACTTGAAAGTAACAATTTTCAGCTATTTATCGCTTAGAAAGCGCGGCATTGAGTTTGGAGAAAATGTGCATAATTTTCCAACAATAGCCCCATTTGACTTTTGTCAAAGTAATTTAATAACTTAACCAGCACTCCTGGCACCATGCTGGTTCCTGGCCTTAGCACCCAGGCTAATGGGACTTAAAATGGGAAATCTTTTCAAATCATCGTTCCGAGTGACTCATTACGAGGCAGATTCCAGGTAAATCTTTGTGCGAGGTGATACGTGACTCAGAGGTGCCAAGTAAAAGGTCGTTATTGGTCTTTGTAAGGACACCTGAGAAGAAACAATGTGGTTTGGAGATGAGAGATGGATCTCTTGACATGCTCCCAAGCCTTATGCTCCAAGCCTCCTCTCCTGTTCTGCTGGTGGGGTGGGCTAGGGAGCTGAGGAAAGGCAAAAGCAGCGGCGATGAAATGCCCCAGGCACAGAAATGCACAGTTATGCATGAGAGGGCCACTGGCTCCAGGGTGACATCTGGGGATGCTCAGGCAATAGCTTGCAGTCAGGGACATGTAGCTGGCCAGGGATAGGGGGAAGGACTTGGCATGGGGGTTATGGTGTAAACCACGCATCTGGAGGGAGTGGACTGGAGTCTAGAGCTTGGTTGAGCCTGGGACAAACCACCATTGGACATCTCGGCGTGGCTGTCAGAGTAGCATTGAGTAGTAGTCGGGGAGAGTTTGGCCAAACACGCTGTAAACCTTGTCCCTGGGTGAGTGACAGGTCACCTCATGGCTTGATGGCAAGTCAATAAAGGTTGAAGAAGGCTGAGATTCATGATGAGCGTGGCACGTTTTCCTGCCAAGAAAGGGTGGATGCAGCTCTTGGGACACAGTCCCTCTGTGGCACTCCTCTCTGGTGTTTGAAAGCTGTCTGTGCTGCTGTGGAGAGAGATGAGTCAAGGGAAGCAGGTGAGGAAGCCTTTGGGCACAAGTGTGAGAGCCCTGCCCATCAGGGAACTACTGTGATGGGACCGTGGAAGTCTCCTGGTACTCCTGGCCATGGCCACGTTTGTCCAGCAAAGGCCTGGAGGGAGCAATCCTCCCTCCAGCCATAGAAACAGTCTCTCAGCAGCACCTTCACCTGCAGTAGTGCTTGGATATTTGTGCCTCCAGCTTACATCAAGCCGTCGGTGGCAGATTTGAGAGGGATCGTTTCCATGTAATAATTAACCTGTCCCACAGCCCTGCCAGCGCTTTGCTTTCACCGACCCTGACCTCGTTTCTTCTGCCACGGGCAGCTTCAATAACAACAAACACACGCGGTGTTTTGGGATGGTCCCCAGCTGCCCCCAGGCTGGCAGAGCCAGGGACACGGGCGACGTCAGTCAGCAAGCAGGGTGCCAGAGAGGTGCCTGGTCACGGGGGAGCAGAGCTGATACAGAGCCATGGGTGAGGAGGGAGCAGGTCCTGTCCTGCACATCCAGCCAGCAGCCAGGGTTTTCCCTTAAAATCCAGCTTCCCAGTCACTTGGTCTCCAGGCTTTTGGGCATGTAGTTTTGCATTTGGGTGGGGGTTAACAGCAGTCGTCATTCTGGGCAAGCAGAGAGGCCTCCAGAGCATCCCTGTGCTTAGTAACCGCTGGATCCGGGGATCCCGGCGCAGCTCTCCCAGCGCTGGGATCGTCTCCCCCTCGGAGGAATGAGGGCGTTCTCCTCCCAAGGGAGGGGGTGGAGGCAGCGATATGGGAAGCGAGAATCTCGGGCTGATCCTTATTTTTATTTCTTCCCTTTTCTCAGCTGCAGTAAATAACAGCTCCGACACCGAGAGCATTCCCTCGCCAAGGCCCGAAGCCAAAGAAGGAGGCGAAAACGGGGCCAAGGCACCACCCGGGCCAGGAGGCGACTCTGGTGCAGAACCGGCGGTCAAGTTGGAAGAGGCTCCGACACCCCCCGACGCTCCCACCGCTCCCCCTGCCAACCCCGCTCCTGTCGCCAGCCCTCCGCCAGAGGCAGCTCCTGAGCCGCCCAGCAGTGAGGAGAAGGTGCAGGAGGACCTGGTGGTGGACGTGGTGAAAACGGAGGAGCCAGAGGAGAAGGTGAGCGAAGAGCCCTGCAAGAGCGAGGTGAAGAAGGAGGAGAGCGACGACAGCCAGGAGAAGGACAAGGGGAATGACAAAAAGGCGGAAAGCGGCGTCAGTGGTGGAGGGACAGCGGGGACGGAGGGGGCGCCCAAGGCCGAGAAGAAGGAGAGCCATAAAGGCAGCAAAGGCCCCGGAGTGAACCCCGACAGCGACTCCAGCGCGACCTGCAGCGCGGACGAGATGGACGAGCAGGATGCTGTGGACAAAAGCAGGTAAGAGCAGGGAGAGAGGTGGGCAAGGGCACGGCCCGAGGGCTGGACAAGCATCTCCATTGCGTGCCACGGTGCCCACGTGCGCTTTCCTGATCTCCTCCTGGGCAATGTCACTGCTCAGGCGCTCACCCAGGTGAAGGGACATGCCCGTCCATGTCCTTATGTGGCAGTGACCTTTTGGCCATTGCTTGCAAAGGGGCCGTGTCACAATGGGCGGTGCAATGTCCTAATGTACAGGTACTAGTGGGCAGTGGCCACGGGCTGGTGTTGGGCACAGAGCCCTTGTGTCTGCTGGTGGCAGTCCATCTGGGTGACCCAAAGGAGCAGGACGTGCCCTTGGGGACAGCAGAGTTGTGCAGAGGCGCAGAGTGGTTTGTCAGCATCTGGGTCTGGGAACGGTTTCTGTCTGAGTTGGCACTGGCAGGAGAAAAGTCACATCAGGGACATGTTTCCAGCACAGAGTGCGCTCTCCCTGAGGTGAACCAGTGGTGGAGAGGCTTGTTGGATCTGTAGGGGTGAATTATCCGTCTGTAAAGGAGAAGGTTGTGGGCTGTATGAGCTTTCCTGGGGCCATGTTGCCGGATCTTCACCTGAGCCACTGTGGTCCTGAGCCCTGCACCCACCCCTGGGGCCAGCAGCAGAGGGTGCCTCTGACCCTTTGCGGATGGCTCTTGGGACAGGGCAGGGAAACACTGGCCTTCTTGGGGAGCCGTCCTCTTCCCCTCTTGGCTTTTCCCACAGAACCCTTCCCACTCAAGAGCCTCACAAATGGGGAGAGGTTTTCCTGTTTTTTAAAGAATTTGTGTGAATACATGTGTCTTTGTAGCTCTGATTTCTGTAACGGCTCCTGCTTCCATCCACCCTGGCTCCTGGGCCAGGTGGGACTCCTGAGTCCACCCTGCCATTGCACATGGGGACAGTGGTCCCTCCCTGCCTCAGAGCTGGGCTGAGACTAGAGGCTGGCATCCAGCATCTCACACCCCTCCCCTGGGCTTGCAGGGGGTCATTTGGCAGCAAGATGGGTGCTGCCAGCCTGGACCATCTGTATGCAGCATGATTTAAGAAAACAACCGAGCCAAGCAGCAGGATGAAGTGGTCAGGAGCCATCGTGCATCTCCACCACTCCAGACAGCCTCTGCTCTTTCCCTGTGATGGCTGCAGGAGCTGGTGGGTGAGGGATGCTCATGCAGGAGCATCTTCTACGCTGCCTGGCCGCCCCTCTCGCCGCCGAGCAGCTGGAAGCAGCACTGATGCTGCCAAGGGGTGGTGCAGATGCTGCCGGCCCCGGCTCCATGGCAGGGCTGAGGCCTCTTGGCTGCGGTGCTCCTCTCCAGCAGTGGACAGAGTCCAGCACCACCCCTCCACACCCTCTCCTCCTTCCCAGATGGGAGAAAAACTCCCAGAGAGGGAGAGAGAAGCCAGCGGGGCTGCACTTCTCAAATTTAACAGTAACCCAACCAAAAACAGGACAGCAGTGGCTTGTACCAATTTCCCAGCAGCCAGTGGAGCAAGTCGTCTTGGGAATGACTTTTTCATCCCCGACTCCTCACTGAGTCAGCCTCTATCTCACTTGTCAAACAGTTACCAGCTTCCAGGAATATTAAACATTAAACAGGCGTCCTGCAGCTCCCCAGCCACTCCTTTTATCCGGTGTGGTGGTGAAGCACGGGCGATAGCAGAGCTGGCCAGGGAAATCTGCAGCTGACACCAGAGCCTGGTGCTTCTCAGCCCGGGAGCACCCACAAGGTCGGTCTGCAGCAGGCTCAGAGGTTTGGGCACCGTCGTGCTGCCAGGAGGGACTCTGTGCCCTTCCCCGAAGGAGTTTTGCTCCTTTGCGTTTCCCACCGCTCGCAGGCGGTTCCCACAGCCCCGCTGCCGCAGCGTGACTCGCCATGAGCGGGACGAGGCTGCCGAGCTGCCGCGTGAGCCGCCCCGTCACCGCATCACCCGATGCTCACCCGCCCACCCACCCAGAGCCAGCGGGGCGTGGGTGCTCTTCCCTGCGCTTCCAAAAGCAACAAGCTGTCCGTGGCATCTCCCAGAAGGGGACGGGAGGGTGGCTGGGGTGTCCCTGTGGTGAGAGGGAAGAGGTGCAGGGTTGGTATGAGTCTTTTTTGGGTCCTCTTGCGGTTCACATTAGCGAAGAGGGGAGATTCAGACTGGATCTAAGGAAGAAATTTGTGACTCATGAGGTTGGTGAGACCCTGGCCCAGGTTGCCTAGAGAGATATTTGATGCCTCATCCCTGGAACCATTCCAGGTGAGTTGGACAGTGCTCTGAGCAACCTGCTCTAGTTGGAGATGTCCCTGCTCAGTGCAGGGGCGTTGGACAAAATGGCCTTTAAAGGTCCCTTCCAACCCAAACCAGTCTGTGATTCTACGAGAGAGAAGTCTGGGATTAGGAGGTGCAGCCTGAACTCATCAAAGCTGAAGGCAGCAGCTAATTGTTGGTGATTCCACGCAGCATGTGCTGCAAGGGGACTGCTGCTACTGCTGCCAGTGCCTCGGTTCAGCGGGAGGTCACACCAGATGGGGACAGATGAGAGAGGCCACTCACAGTCGCTCGCTGCAGACCTGCAGCGCAGAGAGGCGATGCCTGCCCGTAAGCCTTGCACTGAGCCACCCTGTGCCCCACAGCCCAGACACTGGCTCAGCTGTGGGTGTGAAGGGTGGCCCAGGCTTCTGGGAACTCACTGGGGAAATCTGGTAGCCATTGTCTCTGCACAACCATTGCGTGCGCAAAGAATTGCGTTTGGCTGGGTCACGTGCCAACGCGTTGGCTCCTCTGGCAATGGAACTGGTCCCCATCTCCATGGTGGAAGGAGAAGGAGTTTGGGGAATGCAGTGTCCTGGTCACTCTCAAAGCTTTGTGCGTGGGAGGGGATGTTTACCCACTGCCAAGGCTCAGCTGTGTGTGTGCCGACCCCTTCCTGCTCAAACCCTTTTCCCATCCATCCCCACACCATCACCCACATTTTGGGACTGGTGATTTGGCTTGGGAGCCCCAGGTTGGCAGGGGGTGGATACGAGACGCTGAGAGTTGCTTATCTGATGACTTCAAGGACAAAGCACCGAACAGACAGCCCTGTGTCCAGCACAAGATGTGCTGGGAGGGGCGTAACATCATCAATATGCAATTTGCATATTGATGAATTTCATACTGACTGGCTTCTGAAGCATCAGGGTCCCAGAGAGTTTTAGGAAACCTGAGGGTCTGGAGGGCGCTTAAAGGGACCTTGAAGGGTGCTTCAATGCATCTGTGCAAGCACCATGAGAGCACGGGGCAGCTGCTGGGGCGGGTGCTCTGCCAGAGCTGGCAGGACCCCACTTGCTGATCGGTCTTCCCAGTCTCTGGAAAATCGGGCTGGTTAGGTGCATGTCCCGCAAGAATCAGTGCTGAGGAGGGGAGCGATGCTGAGCACAACCACGGCTGCTGAGATCTGTCCCACTAATGGTGACAGTGACATGGAGCGCAGGTCAGTCACCTCTGGGTGAGCACTGGGGCCTGTCCCAGCCCAGGGTGACGCGTTACCAGCCTGGCGTCGGGGTTGAAGTAGCAGAGCGAGGGCTGGGGCGGTCCCAGCACCACGATGAGTTTATTCCCCATGCATGGCCCCACGACGCTTGTTTATTCATCCAAGGGTGAACATGGGATGACCTTGTAATTTATAGGCTGAAGAGAGCAGTGAAATAACAGCTAAAATAAACAAATCAAGCTGTAAAGCTTGAAAACTATGAACTGGCTTCAGCAGATGGGAGTCGGGAAGGAGAGAAGGCGGAGATGGCTCCAAAAGACGTGATACCTCGGGGTCTCAGCACAGGCTTAAGAGCTGGACATAGCAAGGGTTTGACCCATGGGCTTCACACACCTCCGTCCCCATCCCATTTCGGTGGCACTGTGGAGATGCCCACCTTGTACTGTTTGCACAGGGGCTCAGAGTGGCCAGCTGAGTGTCTACCAGGCAACTCAAAACAGCAAAGGGGAAGAGCAAATGGAGAGAGCACAGGACTGCACAGCCACTGGGATGAACACCAAAACCCATCCAAATCAAACCTCCCGTCTTTCAAGTGATTCGGGTGCCCCAGACATGTACATGGGGCTGTAGCGCTCTGATAAAAGACAGGCCTTAAAGGGGAGCATGAGGCTGGTCCTGAAGTGCTGGGCAAGCACCATGTGCGAGCTCTGGAGAGTAGTGGAATGCCCAGATGAAATCTGAACTGCCTCGAACTCCTGGCTTCAGTTCTCCCCTAGGTTTATTTTGGACAACAGTAGATTTGCTAGAAATAGTTAAATGTAGGGCATGAGGGAGAAAGGGCCTAAGAGCCTGTTGAGCTGGATGTGAATGGTCTCACTTGAACTTGGAGCCCCATGGGACTTGTCTTTGGAAAGCATGATTTGAATCCCATCATGTTCTCCACCTCTTCTCAACCTCATCACCCTGTCGCAAAGCTGCCCCAGTTGATAGTTGGGCGTTGCTGGGCTGGGTTTTGGTTCCTTCTGTGCCTGTCGTCATAGACCAAAATGGCCCAGGGATACCTGCAGCCCTCCAAGGTCAAGGTTGAGCCAGCTCCCCAGCAGCCGTGGGCCCCCTGGGCTTTGGGCAGCACTGAAGATTTTCTTGCTGAGCTACCTCCTGTCAGAGAAGCATCCTTGTGGTAGATGCTGAGATCTGTGGAGTGCTAGTTGCCATCTAAACAGGTTTGGGGCCAGGGCAGCAGCTTGCAGGGCTGGAAGCCCAAGTGCACGATGTGTTCAAGAGCCTGGATTCCCAGCACCAAGCAGCGGTCCAGCTCCTCTCTGATGAAGAGGATGTCTTGTCCTCTAGGCTTGGCAGCATAAACCAGAGGGTTGTAGGGCGTGGGGGAGCGATGGAACACAGAGCTTGTCCATGGCATTGCCCACTTGACGTGCATGTTTTGTATGCAGGTTGCTGTCCCCCCGGCCCAGCCTGCTCAACACAGCCAGTGACTCCAGGTTGAACTCCTCGCCGCAGAAGCCTCTGGACCTGAAGCAGCTGAAGCAGCGTGCTGCTGCCATCCCACCCATTGTGAGTACCCCCCAGAGAGGGTTGGGACTGGGAGCAGGGCAGCCGCACGTGCCTTGTGCCTGCTCTTCCACCAGGCTGCGTCTCCTGTGTGGAGTGTGTCGGGGTCGTGAGGATGCGCTCATCGCTGCAGCCGGGCCAGCTCGTGGTCTGCAGAGAGCTGTGCCTGAGCGGTGTGAGCTCCTCCGGCACGCAAGGTGCTCTCTGTGCAGAGCGTGTTCCCAGCTGCTGGAGCAGCTCTGCCAGCAACGTTTGGATGTCCCTTGAGCTCATCTATCAGAAAGTCGTGGGAGGTCTGGGCAGAAAAAGCTTCTCGTTGCCACATGACAGCTGCCTCCCGTTGCTTTAAAAAGCAAGCGTGCACCTTCCCAGCCCCGCGCTTCTCTTCATCTCCTGTGCTTGAAGGATGCCACATAAGAAGCATTTATGCTCCTCCTCATCTTGAAGCTCTGCTTGGCCCCCCTTTTTGGCTAGTCAGTAGCTGTGTACTGAAAGAACATGTGTTCTCTGAGGCTGTTGGTTCTTCCTGGGGCAGTGCCTTGGGCTTTGACAGAAAGCACCTCGGTATCTCCAGGGTCAACACCAGAGGAGCAGCAGCACAGGGTGGGCCAGGAGGAAATCCCTGCTTTGGGTTTTTGAGTATTCAGGGAGGTCCTGTTGTGATCTCTTCCAGTTTCCCATGTTACAGCTTTAAGATGTGGCCGCTATATTGTAACTTCTGGCAAAAGCTACAAGCACTTAACTCTAGATGAGAGGTTTTAAACAAGGGAAGTCTGAGGCTCTCCTGTAGTGTCACCAGCACAGGACTGATACTCTTTGTTGTGGGCTTTTTTAATCTCCTGTGGGTGGTGAGCTTTGGAGTCCCATTTGGGCTGGCAAGACTTGCAGTGCTAGTGTGGGGCAGGTGCTTCTCGTAACACTTTGATGTCTCCAAGACTGTTACGGATGTCAACAGCACATGACAAGTGTCACCAATTCTTACTGCTTTGCAGATTTCCGAAGGTTTCTCGGAGGGGATATTGCAGAGTGGAAGTGCGAAGCCCCAGGTGCCTCCCCATGCCTTGGCCCTCTACCAGCAGCAGATAACAAAAGCCCACGAGTCTGCCCGTGAGGATGTGCCCCCGAGCAAGCTCTCGCAGTCGCAGTCCCAGCAGCCGGCTGAGAAGGAGCAGCAGCAGCCAAGCAGCAGTCCCAGGGGAAAGAGCCGGAGCCCCGCTGTCGGTGACAAGGAAGGTAGGGACGTGCGCGTGTCGGTGCGTGTTTACCTGCACAGAAATGCCCGGGGTGTGTGTGTGTGTGTGTTGGGGCAGGGGGGGTGTGCAGCCGTAGGCAGCCAGCAGCTCTCCTCCCCTGAGGTGAAAGCTTGCCTCAACCCTTGAAAGCTCTTTAATAGCATCTTGAAGCCGGCCGAGAGAGGCACGGCTAATTTCCCGTGTTCATTAGACAGTACATCATGTCTCATTGAGCCCACAGCAAACACCGGGCCAGTGCGGAGCGCTGAGGAGGTGAAGATTGCCTTTATTAGCGTCTCTGCCATTCACTTGAGAGCAGAGGGACCTGGAGGCATGCCAGGGCGCCGGGTACAATGGCTCTTTTCTACCTTGCTGCCTTTCTATAAAGAATGCTTTTAATGCTCAGCAGGGACCATTATTTCATTTAAAATCAATGCTAATACTGTGACTCGGAGTCCAAAGGTTCCTGTAAAGATTCCCAGCGCTTTCTCCCCGGAATAGCTGTGATGTGGTTTGGCTGCCTAATGAGCAATTCAGAGTTTCCCACCGTAGTGCATCTGAAGCATTATTAGCTTGATCACCTGGGGATCAAGGTTAAGGAGAGACGGGAAGTCCTGATGAGCCCATCCTCTAAATGTGTTTTTAATCTGAGTGTCAGCGCCTGTTCCAGTGGGGAGTCTGTGTCCCTGCCCCTTGCAGCCAGCCTGTGGTTTGGTTGCGTGTGAAGATGAGACGCTGTCAGCAGTGGCACGATCAGAGGTGCAGGGACATCGGGCTGTGTGGGTGCGATGTCCCCCAGTGCAGAATCCTGCACGGGGATGGGTGCAGCTGCAAAAACTACCTGCTTACGCATGGAGGTGGAAGGTGGATGAGGCAGACCTGCACTGGACCTGGGCTGTGTTCTTTGCTGGAAAATCACTGCACTAGTTCACCCTCCGGCAGCCAGCATCTTAGCAGCCTGCTCTGCAGTGTCCAGGCCCAGGTATTTATTCCTCAAGCTGTCACGTCCCTCTGGACAGAACAGTGTGCTTGCAAGAAGACAGTTGGTTGCTGGCACTTAGCCACATTTTCTTTAAACAATAAATAGCGCCTTGCGAGTGTCACACCTCCAGAATGTTTTGCATATAAGCAAGGAAGGTGACTGCTCACCTTGAAAGAAAGGGAGTTCCTTCCGAGTTGTAATGTTGCCATCCATGAAGTCCCATCTCCAGCAAATTTCAGCCTGCTGCCCAGGAGGAACAGTTTCCCTCCAGCTCTTCCCCCGCAGCAGGAGGTAATCGGGTTTGATCTCCTTCTGCGCCATAACCCTGTGCAGATCTGGTCTTGCATGGCTCAGCTTCCTGGTGAGCTGGGTGGCACCACCAGAGCTCTACAATGCCCATGTCCTGGTGCTACAGCTCCAGCTTCCTCCTGGCTGCAGGAGGGTGAGGAGATGAGGCAGATTTGTGTGTTTGGTCTGAGGTGGGGCTCAGGGGTTGGAGGTTAACTGTGCTGTTCTGTGACCTGTTGGCACCATTATTAAATGCAAGGGGCTGATGCCCAGATGGATTTTTTTTTTTTATGGCTTTGTTCTCTGCACAGCACTAATGATATGAAGCACTTTATTCTCTCACACCTCGGTAGTGTTCTGAATCCTCCATGTTAATGAAGCTAATGGTGCCTCCCTGTACCCTGCAAACATCTCATCGGGTCTCCGGTCCCAGCTGTGTGACCTCCAGCCCCTGTGTGTGTGTGCTGGGCACCGCAGTTGGTCCAGGTTGCACATGGGCCCGGGGGAATCGTAGGCTGGTCTTCTCTGTTAATGATGGGAATGCATCTCCCATTTGAAAACTAGCAGGCTTGTGATGAGTCACCTCAAGGGGAGAAATCGAGTCCCACAGAGCCCTGATTTCAGTATGGGGACGGATCAGGCTGCAGCTCACTGTTGCCTCTGCCTCTTGGAGCACACCCCAGCCGTGGATCAGGGGTCAAAGGGGAGAGAGACAGACAGTCCTGGCAAACCTCTGTATATCCCTTCCCTCCCCTGCTCTCCGAGGCGTCCCAGTGAAGTGGCAAGTGTCCAGACCGCAGACATCGTGCTGCCACATTGCCTCTACACGGGCCTCACGTAGGACGGGAGAGCCCAGCGCAGCCTGCAGAGAGAGAGCAGCCCCTGCACCGCCCGCTCACCGGAGACCAGCTCCGCCAGAGCAGGTACTCCTGTTCCTCCCCTGCTCGATAAGAGAGCCTGAGCTCTTGCAGCCACTCCAGAGATCAACATCCTTCACACCGCTCTGGATCCGCTTCAAAGCCAAGTCTTGTACACATCCTGGCCGAGGCGTTGGCCGCCTCGCAGCCTCTGGCTGGGGCCGTATCGGTTTGGAGGGCGGCCAGCCGAGCGTACGGTACCTTCCTGAGCGCTGCCCTCCCCTGCCTTCCAAGACGAGCTGGTAATCACGGGGCCGGGCAGAGGCAGGCAGCCCTGCCGGGATCTCGCCGACAGGCAGACAGATCCCTTTTCCCATTGCCGAGTCGCCGTCGGGCGTATCTTTGGTTATCGCCCGGCGGTTTGAAAGCCAGCGGTATGTTTTGTGTTGATTTAGTTGTGTTTCATTTGGCCTTTGTAGGCGATGGGGAGCCAAGAGCATTAATTTGGATGACGGATCATATAAACTCTGACTCCTTCGCTCCCATTCCAGGGGCTTGATAAACGGTAATAGGAACTCTCTCTTCCCCGCGTAAGTGCTATTTTATCAAAGGCTGGCTGAGTTATAGCCACCCTCTAATGCGGGGGCAATTAGGAACTGGCTGCATTTCACAGGCTGGGGAGGCACGGAGGGGAGGGGACGGCTCCCGTGGGGAGGGGAGGAGGACGAGGCTCTCCAAGAGCCATTCAAGGTACAACGTAGCCTTGGCTGACAGGGTCTTGGCATCAGAGAGCATCTTCAGCTGGGACATCCCAGTGCCGATCGCCCCCGCATGAGCAGAGCCAAGCGGGGCTGAGCTGAAGGGGAGAAAATCAGGAAGCATGGACATGCCAGGGTCTCTCTGTCGGTCTGGAGGATGTGCCTGGATTCCCCTGGACTGGCAGGACAAAGGGATCCTGTCTGGGGTGCAGCAGGGGGAGAGGAGAGGCTGCAGCCAAGGTCTGTCCCCGCCAGGCTAGAGAGGTGTGAGCGCCTGGACACCGTGGTGTGCCAGTAATGGATTTCTTCTCTCACTGAAGGGGACAAGAATAATCTCTTGGCTTCTGAGTACACTGAGCATTAATAACGATAATGCAGTAAAGCCTCATTAAATTGGGCCTCTGATAATCTCCTTGCCCTATTATTAGGCTTAGCGGGATTCAGGCATCTATTTTTATCAAAAACTGATGGCTAAAGGCCGGGTTCATTTGTGATTGCTATAGTTTACTGCCCAGTTTCTAATTCCTGGTCAATGCAGACGTTACGCAGATGGGTCTGGGGAAGAAGGGCAGTGCAAAATTAAGTGTTTATTGATTACGAGTAAATCCTACCAAACCTGCCTCTAATCCATCCAGAAAAGGCTGTCTCATCCCTCTGCTCAGCAAAGCGTGAGGATGCGCTTGGGATGGAGCTGGTGCAGACGAAACCCCTCTTTTCTCTGAAGAACATGGCAGAGTCTGGGGGTCCCTAGTGCAGTTCCTCCATCATTAAGCACCTCTTATCCTCCAGTCAGCCTTTTTATAGCCAGGGTGAACCCAGCCTGGCATCCAGTACACCCCAAGCCAGATAATTTCAGGAAGCTTTCCTGCCTCCAGCCCCGATGCCTTGCAGAGGACCATCAAGCTACCCTGCTCCCCACAGAGGCATCCCCCCAGAACCCAGCTTGATCTTCATTTGCTTTTGACTGTCTCATACAGTGTGGTTGTCCCAGATACTCGGAGAACATCTGCATGTTTTTCCCTTGCTGTCCAAGAAGCTTCTGCCATTATTTCTGGCCGCTTCCCGCAGCCTACAGATGGTTTATAGCCAGCAGCTGTCCTTTAAGAGAAGCTGAGTTTTCACGTCGTGATGTGATCTGGAGATGAGTTTGTTCCCAGTGTGCTGTCACGTGGTGGTCCCTGGCAGTGGCCTGGGGCTCCCCAGGTGCCCTGTGCCCAGCTGCACACCACAGGCCATGTTGTCACCAGCGATCTGGTGCTTACTGTATGTCCCCAGGGTCCCAGAAGGATGCCAACATTGGTGCCTCTTGGCTTTAACCTCAGTGAAGGGTCTGGCAGCATCATCACTTATCCCCCCAGCCCTGCCGTGGTGGCTGTTGTGGAGCTGTGGGCACAGGCAGCAGCTGCCCAGGAGCAGTTTGCACATGGTTGGGCCCTGGCAAGGAGCTGGACCTTGCGCTCGTCCCAGTGACTGGCTGCTGGAGTTAGCCACTGCTCCAGCTGCACACTGAAGGCCATCTCTCCTGGGTGGGTGGAATGTCCATGGAGGTCCTGGCTGGCAGTGAGCGTCAGCAGAGTCACCAACGCTGACTTGTGTCCTCCCTGCTGCACTGCAAGCATCTGAGTGAAATAAATGCTGTCAACTCCAGGCAGTGACACTGAGGTGTTTTAAGTTTGGCTGGGGAATTCAACCCTCATCTCATGGCTAGGTTGGACTCAACTGGAGCCACTCCCCATGCTCAGAGCTGGCTCTGGCTTCCCCGACCATGCCCAAAGGGACCTCTCACCCATGGGGACTGCTGAACAAGCTTCTTCTTTCTGTTTCCCTTGCAGAAAAGTCCGTGCATTTCTCATCCATCACAGAGGCTCAGAAGCTGAGCGTGGAGCCAACAGCTGCCTCGTGCTGGCCCCCAGTCCTGTCCTACTCCCGGGATGTGATAAAAACCTCTCCCCAGGCAGAGCCCCACTTGTTTCAGTATAACCCACCAGGCAAGTAAAAGCCACCGGCTGCGTGGCCTGTGCCCTCCATCCTGACCCAGGGCCGAGCACGGGGCTGTGGGTGCAGCCGGCATCACAGCTTGTCCACTTAGATCAGAGCAGCTCTTCGGGGAGGGGGTAAGAAAGAGGGTACAGCAGAAACCTGCCAAGGCATTGCTTTAGCCTGGCACGGAGCTCCCTCACTGCCACTACCAGGGTCTGACAGTGCTCAGGTGGGTCTCCCAGCTCTGTCTGGGGCAGGTTTAGGGATGTGGCTTATCACGGAGGAGTGTGGGCGCTCCCTGCACTGTCCCCGGTGTGAAGTTGGGCAGGTTTTATCCCTGGCTGGCTGTCCCTCTCCAGCCAGAGGGCAGACAGGTCTGGTGCCGAACATCCTCGGGCTGCAGAGGGGATGACGGTCATTTAAACTATTCCAGTTCTTTCCAAAATGATCGTGTGACTTGGATCCTAGTGTGGGCTGGCAGCTGGTCAGTTCACTGCGTCCAGCCCCTGCTCTCTCCCTTGCTCCTTTTCTCTCCGATAGCTGCAGCCACTCTGCCTTCCTTGGGTCTTCCTAACACTCATGTTTTCCACGCAGGACACCCCATCCCGCTAAACCTGCATGAGAGCTCTCGCTCAGGGCTGCAGAGACTAGCAAGTATCTCCAACCCTCCTCCCCTCATCTCCTCCACCAAGCACCCCTCCGTGCTGGAGAGACCCGTCGGATCCATTTCCCAGGTAGGGTATTGGGTGTGAGGGGTGGAAATGCCTCGCGGGGCTCAGCAGCCTCTCCCTGACCTCTCCTCTCACACCGCAGGGCATGCCCATCCAGCTCCACTCGCCCTACAGCTCCGAGCACGCCAAGGTCCCCGTCGGCTCCATCACCATGGGCTTGCCGCTGACCATGGATCCCAAGAAACTGGGTAAGAAACTGGGAGGTGAGTGATTTCTCACATGCTTCGAGAGCAGCAGGAGAGAGCTTGCCAGCGATGTAGGGGAAAGGAGGAGTGCAGGACACGGCGAGGGAATGCGGAGAGACCTGCTAAGAGGATGAAAGGATTAGTCCATCAAGAGAGCAGAGACATGGGGAGCTAAATTTGTGCAGTACAGGAAAGCAGCAGCTCGGTCAGGGATGCATCCCAGCCTATAAATACCCTCCAGCTAATACTGTGATCGAAGGAAGGAAATATGTTGTCACTCCCCAGGCTGGTAGGATAAAGAGTAAATGGCCTGAAGTGAGCAAAGAAAGTGTTTAGTCTGCAGATTTGGAAGCATTTAACAGCTGGAGGATTTGGAGCAGGATCGAGTCTGGGGAGGGGGGAGCCAGGCCCCATTGCCCAGTGTGCATGGGTCCCATTATAAACCAGCACTGGGTTTTCAATGCCAGCCCTGCTCCTGCTGCAGGCAGCAGCCAGCAGTGCCTTCACCAGGGCGAGAACAAGCACCTGGCTTTGCTCGACGGTGGCTCTGCTCTCTGCCAACAGCCGCAGCCTTGGTCAAGGCCACCCCAAAGCTGTGGGGATGGCAAAGGCGCCGAGGAGGTGCCAGCCCGCGGCTGGCAGAGATGAAAGCCTCGAGCAGCTGAGGGCTGTGGCCCCGTGCTCTGCACCAACACTGATATGTGGTTAATGTTTTCCAGTGCCTTTTCCTGGAGTAAAGCAGGAACAACTTTCTCCTAGAAGCCAGGCCAGCCAGCCGGAAAGTCTGGTTCTGCAGCCGTCCCAGGAGGGCTCCATCCTGCGGGGTGAGGAGCCAGGGGTGGCAGGGGAGGGAGGGATGGATACTGGCACTGCCAGGGGTGGCAGGGGAGGGAGGGATGCTGGCACTGCCAAACCTGGCCAGCACCACGCTGGCTGCAGCTGCCCGGAGATTTCGGGTTTGATTCCTGGGGTTGTGCCCAGCCGACAGGATCTCTTCACCCCTTTTCCTCAGCATAGCCCATGGGATGGCAGATAGCTCTTTACAGTGTGTGCCAGCGTTTCAGGCCATCTCCCTGTATCCTGGTGGAGGTTTTGTGTTTGAGGGGAACCTCAAAATCTGTTGATTAAGACAAAGCAAGACCTGTTTAAATGCCATTAATCAGTTTTCAGGTTCTTCACTGTTGTGGCTGAAGCTGGGCAGAGAGCACGTTTCATTTAAATCTAGTCCTCCCGTGTCTCTTTCCCCATTAGCTGGCTAGAAGAAAATAAATGCAAAGGTGTTGCTTTTAAGTGCAATTCCTGGTTCATGAAACCCCAAAACTAAGGCAGTTGGATGCCCAGGTGCAGTGGGCTGGCTCCAGCCTGGCACAGACAAGAAGCAAATGAACCTAAACCCCTTCCCCAAGCTGCTTCTCGCGTGAGATCTGCTCTGATGGCATCAGGAGAAGCTGAGACAGGCTGTGCTTTCTCCTGGGCCTGTAAATCTGCCCAGCTCCTCCGTGAGGGCAGCAGGGAGCTGATAGCCTCAAAATACCTTTTTTTTTTTTTTTTTTTTTTTCCTACCCCCCATCTCCAGGCTCAAAAGGGCTGGGTCCCTCAGGGGATGAGGTGGGAAGGGCTCAGGAAGGGCCTGGGATTTAACACACTAGAGGGCTTCCCCTCCAGTACCTCAGCTTGCTGGTGACTGGGTTGAATCCTGTACTTGGTCAGTAGTCTCAGCCCCACGGCTTTTGCACTGAACAGCACATCCAGCCCCCAGCTCACTCGCTTTGTGTCCTACAGGTACTTCCCTCGGCTCTGCCTCAGGAGGGAGCATCACCAAGGGAACACCCACATCTAGACCCCCTCCGGAGTCACCCATCACCTACCGAGGGTCCATCACACATGTAGGTCCCTTGTCTCTGGCAGGTTTTGTTTCCTGGGTGCTGGCAGCGGCAGCTTGTGGTGTTGGATGTGGGGTCCAGGGGGTTGGGGATGCACTGTGTGTGTGGCACGGTGCTGAGCACCGCAGGTCTGTGCAATGCACGTCCCATGGAGTCCCTCGGAGAGGTCTGTGTCCAGAAGCTTTGAGCTTCCACTCAGGATGGCACAAGCCCCATCCCATGAGCTGAGCCTGCAGAAGAGCAGAGCTCGATTAGCAGCCATGCAGAGCCTTAGCGCATGTCAAAACCCCCCATTGCTTTTCATAGCTGTCAGGAACAGAGGCAAAAGCAGCTCGGGGAAAATAATCTTACCAGTGCAAGAAAGCAGAGCAGAGAGGAGGAGGAGATGGGTGGAAGGCCCAGGCCAGGTGGAAGAGAGGGGGAGGCTGCAAGGTGCATGTTAGGTAGCGAGGTCTCCTGCCAGGGCTGAGTGTGCTGCGTTGGGGGTACTGCCCAAAGCCTCTCCTGAGCAGGAAGAGACGTTGGCCTTAATCTCTACCATCCATCTTCAGAAGAGCAGCTGGCAAGCGGGCAATAGTTTTTTGCAGAGTGAGTTATTGCTCATCTGGTAACAGAGCAGAGAGCATTAAAAAAAAAAAAAAAAAAAATCTGTTTCCCATGGGGATTTTATTTGGCCATCATTCAGATGTTTAAAGCCACTTGCACAGTTTTTTGCCCGCCTCCTTCAAGTAGGGTGACCATGTTCCCTTTGACCGTGGGGACCTGAACCTGAATCCTGGCCCAGAGCAAAGGCTTCACTTGCCTGGTGCCCTGCAGCCAGCAGCTGCCAGGAGCAGATGCTCAGGGGCTGTAAATAACTCATTGAGCACATGCAGGCTCCAGCCCCTCACATGCCCCTGCAGCAGCTCCAGGCAGCAATGGGTGGGCATGAAAGGTCTTGAGCCGAGTTTGCTGAGACGGTATTTACATCCATCTAGATTGCTTTGTGTGATTTGGGAATGAGGTACCAAGCCCAGACCTGGGGCATTACCTGCTTCTCCTGCTGGCCCAGCAGCCTGCCTCCCTCTGCTCCCCTTGGGGAGAAGGAGCCCCCCGTTCCAGCAACAGCCCCCGGTACCAGGGCTGACATTTGATCTCAGATGAGTCATCCAGTTCACAGAAGGCAGATCTTGAATATATGCTCTCTGCTCTGAAGCCATCTGTCATCACTTGCTTTCAAATCCCCTCTGAGCACGTCTGCAGAAGGCAGATGACTTACCTGGGGCTGGGAGAGCTGTTGACGGGTGTTCTGCGAGGGTGAATGAGCAGAGCATTGTACCCGTGTGCTGGCATGTCCTGGCGACTGTGGCCAGCTTTTGGGGACTGACGGTGCTCAGAGGGCTTGGGACAGAGCAGGGCCATCTCCAGGCTGGGGCAGGGAAATAGTCTGCACTGGCACAGCCTGGAGGCACCAGCAAAGCTGGCTGGGGCATTGCTTCCCTGAGGCTTCCCATGAGCATCAGTCCTGGGAGTTGGGGTTAAATGAGCAGAGTAGGAGGGTGTCAATCAAGAGCTTCTTTCTGACAGCATCACTCAGCATTCCCTGCAACAGGGTGGGGGACTGTCACCCCATGGTGGCTGTCCCCAGTTAGCACTGACAGGTTGTGATGGCAGAGGGGTGTTAATCACCAGCAATGTCTTCAAGGACATCCAGCTCTGGGTGTTTTGAAGGGGATTCAGAGGCGGCAGGTGGCTGTGAGCTGTGTCCTCCTGTGCTGCCAGGGAAGGAAAGGTTTCAGTTCATGCCAGTTTGTGTGAGGAGCCTGGCACTGTGTCTTGTCTGCTGGCGAGATCACCATCAGCTCGTGCTCCCCAACCTGCTCCAGGCCCGGTCTCGCCGATGCCCACCGTCTGGCCCGGGCGTGCTGCCAGCCGCCAGCTCCCGTGTGCAGGCAGCTCTCTGAAGGTCACGCTTGCTGCCAGCAGATGTGCCCTGGGTGGCCAGGACATCTCCGTGGCTCCTGTCCCAGGCTGGAGAAACAAGCTGCAGGGAAAAAAACCTCAACACTCCAGCTGTCCCTGCTGTCACCAAGGTGTCCCCAGGGAGGCACCACCCTGTCCCCCCAAACCCATGGGGTGGAAGCGAGCTGGGTAACTCACCCCAAAACACACAGGCTGAGAGAGTTGCTCTTCTGGAGGCGTGTGCCACCCTCACCCCCTGCCTCTTCCCAGCAGCCTCACACAGATCCCATACCTTTTTACTGCTCCTCGTTACCGTTCACATCAATAATTAAGCTGCGAGTCCCTCATCGTTGGCAGCGCCAGGAAGCGGAGGCCGGGCGCGTTCTCCCTCCGCTCAGCCTCCCGCGGGGAACAGCCTGTCCCCGCGCACGCGTTTGCTTAATTGTTTGTGACACTGTTAAATATGGATCTTGGTGGCTTTCCAAGGGCACCCCGGCAGAAGTGCTGTACAAAGGAACCATTACCAGGATAATCGGAGAAGACAGCCCCAGCAGAGCAGAGAAGGCGAGAGAGGATGCCATGCCCAAAGGACATGTCATCTACGAAGGGAAGAAAGGCCACGTGCTGTCCTATGAGGGTAAGTTGTAATCCTCTGCCTTTTTAGGGCAGGCGCCGGGGATTCGTGCTGCTGTGGCTGGGAGTCGGGAGCTATCAGAGGAAAGGCTGATGAAGCACAATGGGCCAGCCTCACGTCTTTGCTTCCAGTGCTGGGTTTTTTTCCCTTCCCGCCCCACCTGGCTGTAGCTTGACTGGACTTCCCTCTGTCCCATGTGGTTATCTTGCCTTGCACGCGGCTCTGATGGTGGCCTGGAGTGTGATGGGGCTGTTGCCATGCATAGAGGCTCTGGTTTTAGTTGGTCGAGAGGACCAGGGGAGGACTGTCCAAAAATGTTACAAGAGCATCCCCAAGCTCTTAGGCCAAGGTGGGACTCATGAACCTGCAAGATGGAGGCAAGTCAGGTAGCTTGGCATCAAGGTTTATTCGGACATCAGATTCCCACCTGCAACATCTTGGGCACCTTGCAGCTTTCCCAGCATGGGGCTGCCCTACAGGAATCCTCCTGGGCCTGGCAGCACCATTCCTCAGTATCCTGTGACCTTTGCTACCTCATTTGTACCTGTTGGATGGGGTGAAGCCATTCCCACATCCCACGAGGACCCTGTCTGGGGAGTGGCCTGTTGCCAGCTGCTGTTGCCCGGAGGTGCTGAGAACCCTGAGGGACTTGCCTGGAGCCCCATCTGGGGTGAGAAGCTGCCCCAGCACTGACACTGTCACTCATTCACTGGGCTGACCCTGCCTGCATGGGGAGTGATACAAAAAGTTACAGTAAAATGAATCCATGTGAGGAGCCGGGCTGATCCCAAGGGGCTCCAGAGAGACTCGAAAGTCACACTGGAGCTCAACCCCCTCTGCACAGCACCATGCTTCCTTGGTAGGTGCCAACGGTGCCTCGCTGAGTTAGCGGTGTCAGGAGACTGGCATCAGCTGCTCCTTCCTCCTCTGTGCCTGCTCATCCCATCACAGCACTGGCCAGCAAAGCTGCTCAGTGAGGCCCAGTGGCTCCTGTCAGAGATAAGCAGATGTTCATCTCCAGTAAAGCTGGAAACAACTGCCTCGTGCTTGCCTTTCACCGTGTGCTGGATAGGGCATCTCTTGATGTGGAGCTGGGCTCCTCCTCGCCCACAGCTGGGGTCGGGAAGAGCTGAGTTATGGGCACCATGACCCTGCATTCTCTTGGAATAAAATATTGGCGTGCACGGGGATGGCCGTCCACATGTGTCACCTCTCATCTCAGTTGAGTTTGGAGATGACTAAGGAGCAGATCCCAACCTAAGCCACATGTACCCACCTCAGCAGGTATCTCTGGTCAGCTGCTGTGCTGCCTGAACGCTGCCTCCCTCCCTGGGGCAAAGCATCCCTTGAGCCTGCCTGAGCCCTGGGGTCAGTCCTGCAGGCAGCAGGTGTCCAACTGAAGTTGGACACCTTTCCCTTTCCTCTTGTCCACAAGTGCGGGTACCTGGTTTCATCACAGGCTGGTTGTTTCATCTGGGGCTGGAGGCAAAGGGTTCAGGTCAGGAGGCCACGGGGACAACTCACAGGTTTCGGCTGATGCCACCTCCGTGCGTGCCCTGGGACCGCAGGGACCTTCTAGGACAGGGCTCTGCGCCATGCCTCTCGCCTGCCATGTGGAAACCAGCTTGTCCCATCCCTGCCCATGGTCGCTGTCAACTTTGGCCCAGATATGAAGCGTCACCGCGGGAGACTTGTCTCTGGGTGCCCTTTGGGACAGTTGGCAGAGCTCGGACCAGGGAGGACGCAGGAAGCGTTTCAGGACTTGTTTGTGCAAGAAGCTATTTTAATCTCCTTTTCCTGGGCTTGGAGTTGAATCAGGTTGCTCTGAAAAATGGTGTCGCCAGGGGAGAGATGGGGAAGGCTGCTGGGGGGTGCCCAGAGCTGGGATCCTGCTCCAGGCAGCAAAGCAGACCTGCAGACCAGACTGTTCCCCATTGCGTGTGCTCCTTGGTGTCACCCTATCTGCCCGGTGGCTGCAGCCTGAGCCCATCGCCTCTGATCCTACCCACTGTGGACACGGATGAGGAATTAATTCCTTCCTCTCCATGGCAGCTTTTTACATGCTCGATAGGGTTTAGCACATCCTGAGTAATCTCGCCTGCTTCTGCAGCCCGGCCAGCCCTGCCGCCTCCCTCCTTCCCCCAGTACCGCCCAGCGAGGCTTCGCAGCCCGCAGCGGAAGAGTTAAAAAAAAGAAATTAAATAAGAAAACTGAAATTGTTGGTGATTATGAGTTTTGGCAAGCAGAAAAAAAATTGCAAATTCTTTAGTGTCATGAGGGTGCTTAAAATAAAAGAGCTGTAATGAGACGAGATCCTGTAGCATGTGCGAGCTGAATTGTGCTAGATTGGTTATTCTCATTCTGCATATGATTGCTGATGGCTTCTGCAAGGCAAGGGACGTGGGTTTGGAGTGATTTTTTCTTTCTGTTTAGTCTCTCTTCTCCTCACGCCCTCCCCCTGCTTCCCAGCGGTACAAAGGGTGCCCGGCACCACGTCCCCTTCTGCACAAGGGCTGTTGGCAACAGATGTGCCTTGATGACAGGGTGCAGGCACGTCGCCCCGCGGCTGCCGCGCGGTGCTTGGCTCGTTCTGAATGTCACCCCCGGATTTCTCGCGTCAAATGAATCTGAAGCGAAGGCTTGGGGACAGATCCCCCTCTTGTTTCCCAGCACGCAGCCCAAAACACTTTCTGGATTGAGTGGGTGCTGGTTGCGGAAACCAACAGTGGGTGTGAAGTTGTAATAATCCCATTTTATTAATTACTGCTTTTGCCGAGGAGAACTTTTGTTCCGAATTGCCCGTGATGGAATGAATGGTTTGAACTCGTCCTCCATTTTCCCTAACTGTATAACCACCTTCTGTGCCCGCAAACAGAAGGAGCAGGGCGCTGGCAATCCTTGGCAGGGGTGTCCAGGCCAGGGAGGACGGGCAGAGGCATTTATCTCTCCAAGCCGCCATCCCCGCTCGGAGCTCGGTCCATAAACAGGAGGCATTGGGCTGCAGCAGAAGCCACCTGCTGAACTCGCAGCAGAAGAATCTCCCCCAGGTTTGAAGGAGGAGGCAGGCGGTGGTGTCCCACCACTCTGCTGCTTGCTCCATCAGTCCCGCGTGGGACTTTTTGCCGTCTCGCCCAGTTCTTGTGTGCGCTTGCCGCTGTTTCAAAGGAATCATTCTCAACTTTGCCTCTCCTCCCTTTTCCCTGATCTTCTCACCCAGGGAGTGTCTCGGCAAATGTTAAGGCTGGCCGAGATCCCAAACAGTAGGTGTCTAGCAAAAATCAAAACAAACAGGGGAAAAAAAAAAAATTCCCCAAACCCACAGGGCCAAGTTCACTGGAACTGCAGCTGCTCTCCCCAGCGCCACGCTGGCTCCGGGCTGGCCAGCTGCCTACGTCGTGACCCCCGCCAGGGAGGGAGGGAGCGGGACACGACAGGGCGGATGCTCCTGCCCGAGCGGGAGGCGCAGATCTGGAGTCTGAGGCAGGCGGGGAGGGGAGAAATGGCCAGCTGAATTTCTTGGAAGCCAACCTCATGCGGTGTTGCTGAGCAGTGGCTGATGCTGGGAAGGGATCTGACCTTTCAGCATCACATGCAAACAACAGTAACCACCCTCCCTTGGCCAGTGCTGACTTTCCATGCTCCTGATGGTGCTTCTCATGTTCCCTTCTCCAGGTGGAGTTGCTGCTTCTCAGTGTCCCAAAGATGACAGCAGGAGCTCAGGAGCTTCACATGAGACCACAGGAACCAAGCGGACCTACGATATGATGGAGGGGAGGATCAGCCGGAGCTTATCAGCCCGTGATACTTTATCTGCCAGCATCGAAGGTGGGTCTGGGTGAAACCTATGCTGTGTTAGTAGTGACCCACAGAGACCTTCATCTCATCTCATCTCATCTCATCTCATCTCATCTCATCTCATCTCATCTCATCTCATCTCATCTCATCTCATCTCTTGTCTACCTGATGCTCCTCCCTGTGCTTTGGCAGTGGTTAGCTGGTACCCTGTGGCACATCCCAACAGGACAGCATCTGACCAGCATGTGAAAACAAGGAACACAGACTGGCCCATTGCCTTTGGTTTCTGTCCTCGTAGATCAGTTTCGGGACTACAAAAAAAGGAAGCACATTTTAAAAAAAGAGAAACTAAGTGACTTAGAAATTGTTGATGTTTTTCTTTGTTATCCCAGGAGTCCCTGGTAACACTGCCATGTATTTGTTGTCAGTGAACTCCTGTGTCATAACCCAGCTTTCCTTCCTGGATCTGTTCCAGGTCTCATGGGTCGAGCGATCCCTCCGGACCGACACAGTCCTCATAGCCTAAAGGAGCAGCATCACATGCGGGGCTCAATTACACAAGGTAAAACCTGCAAGCAGAAGATGCCCACGGCCAGAGGTAACGTGGGGAGGTATCTCCCTTTGTTCTTGTTGTCAGGCTAGGGCAGGAGGAAACAGGGATGGACGCATCAAGGTCCAGCTGCAGATCTCTGCAGCCTCAGCTGTGTCCTCAGAGAGATTTTCAGTCTTGCTCAGCTTCTGCTAACCTAAGCTCTCACCAAAGTCAGGGGTAAAATCCTCAGTGACTCATGAAGGCAGGTTGAAACTAGTCCAGAATGGGTCCAGCAAGTGGTGGTAGATGTGGGGTAGTCCAGCAGCATTAGTGATACAGCTGCTCTGTATTCTCAGTTGGGTACCAGTCCCTAGTTACGTGTGTTAACTAGAGACGCCCTTGAACTGAGCATCTGCACGGGGACTGGGAGCCCAGTGTCAGGCTGGAGAGTCACCATCTGCATCCATTGTCTGCTTGGGCTTTGCAGGAATACCTCGATCCTACGTGGAGGCCCATGAGGACTACCTCAGAAGAGAAGCCAAACAGCTCAAGAGGGAAAACACTCCACCGAGGGACTTATCTGATGCCTACAAGGTCAGGTCCCATGAGGGCCTTACTCCTCTGAAAATGAAACCAGCCCATGAAGGCCTGGTGGCCACGGTGAAAGAAGCGGGAAGATCAATCCATGAGATTCCCCGGGAGGAGCTGAGGCGGACACCGGACATCTCCCTGACGAGACCTCTGAAGGAAGGCTCCATCACCCAGGTGAGTATGGGGTGGGCTGTGGATGAGATTGGGCCTACTCAGGCTGCTGTCCTTGCACAGAGTCTGGGGACCATTCCCAAGGTAAAAGGAGAGCAGAGAGGACTTTATGTTGCAAACATATCACTGCTTGTGTACAGGTTGCTCCTCCCCATCCTTTGTTGGGTTCCTTCCAGCACAAACCATCCTATGACCTTTTCCAGCAGATAAATACAAAACCCAGGGAAAGGAGCTCAGCATTCCCTGGCACATAAAGGCAGCGATGCTCCATCCTCACGCCCACTCAGAAGGGGACACATTTGGCTCTCGTTCAAGGCCAGAGTCAACTCAGTGCCCTCAGCAGTTGTGACTCTGGGTGCACATAATCTTGGTCTCCTCCCTTTACGGGCAACTGTCAACTCAGCAAGGCCAGTAGTTAGGGGGAACTGTGGCATGCTGTCTCCTGCTGGGCTCCAAATATTTGGAGGGTTCCCATGGCACCTCGTCGTCCTACCTCATTTCACAGCGTGTGTAGGAGAGAGGCGTGATGGGCACAGCCAGCCTTTGGCGGTGACTCACCATCATCTTGTTGGAGCACAACGAGACATGCAGGATGGGCGCTCCACCCTGCGCCACGTGGAGCTGTTATCTCTGCTCTGCTGATGGCTGGTGCCGTTTGACCACATAAACTGGTGCACTGTGACCCACTGGACGAGGCCTTGTGAGTCCTGTTGAAACTTGATGGGATGCAATTGCTGTATCCCCTTTTGCTCTGCGCCCTTTTGATGTCCCTCCCCCCTGCCTTCTGTCCCCAGGGTACCCCACTGAAGTACGACAGCAGCTCTTCCTCCTCGAGTACCAAAAAGCATGACGTGCGCTCCATCATCGGCAGTCCCGGCAGGACTTTCCACTCTGTGCACTCACTGGATGTCATCCAAGACCCGAGGAATCTGGAGAGAGCTTACGAAGAGAGCCTGAAAAACAGGCCAAGCCCAGTGACAAACTCAGGTGGCTCCATCGCCAGAGGGGCTCCTGTGATTGTGCCCGAGCCGGGCAAGCCCCACCAAAGTGCCCTGGCCTATGATGACCACCAGGCAGGGCACAGCACAGCGTTCAGCAGCCACCTGCACAGAGGTTCTCCGGTCTCCACGCGGGAGTCCACGCCACGGCAGCATGAAGGTACTTGACAAACCTTTTATTTGACGTTGACTTCTAGCAAGCCAAGTGGGGCAAGGTGAGCAGGAGGTGGCTGCAGATCCCACCTGCCCGAGCTGTTCCCAGCAGGTGCTCATCCAACCCATTCTCCCCACCACCCAGTGCCCACTCGTGTCACACCCCACGGTGCGGGAGGGAGCAGGGGGTCCGACCACCGCCTCCGCGCTGCCCACGGCGGGGCTGGCGGGAACGGGGTCCCCGGCCGCGGCCCAGGCGGGCGCTTAGGCC